>JAVLUX010000034.1:3192500-3245000 GCA_032164185.1 Moxostoma hubbsi
TGTAGAGAGTCGTTGGTGTTTTGATATAATGATCCATGTGGAAATGTGTAGTTAATTCAAACCAAACTTATCTCTATTCAGTGTGTGATGTGCACAATGTGTTGCAGATGCTTGGATTACACTTTTATTTAAAGGAGACCTATTATGCCCCTTTTTACAATATTTTATATAAGTCTCAGGTGTCCCCATAATGTGTCTGTGAAGTGTCAGCTCAAAATACCCCACGGATCATTTATTATACCAAATTGTAAATGCTTCTTTTTGGGTGGAATTTAAAAACACGGAGTTTCCATGTGTGTCTCTTTAAATGCAAATGAGCTGCTGCTGCTCCCCACCCCTGACATAGCTCTGGTCTCCGAGAATACAATCAGAGACAATGCTAACTTTAGCTGCATTAGCCATGGAATCAGCTAACAAGCACATTTGGAAAGGCGATTTGCAAACATCCTGCTTTATATCGACACTCATTCACAAAGCAGTCCGGTGTACAATTATTTGCACAAACATACACAAATTTTGGTATGTTTTGGGGTACATTTCCTTTAAAAACAAAACTTGTCCACTGCGTCTTCAGTGGCTCTGATGCCGGGAGTACATGAAGACTCTTATGTTCACTTACAGCCAACAACAGAACACTTATGACGTTTATGAAGCTGAGACATTATTATTCTCACTGTATCTGCTCCAGCCTGGAAAAAAATGGCGGACTATGTGTAGATCACTCAAGGATTTATGATAATAGGCTGGAGTCCGTCACCAGTTGTGGGTGAGGCCTGCTCGAACGTGACGTTACGTTAGAGCAGAAATCAAAACCATTAATTTTGACACACTGTTTTTTTATCTGCATCTTCCTACGTTTGTCCTTTTCCACTTATGACAACTAGTCTGATGCAAACTCTTCCCTTGAGCAAGGGATTGTGGGCAATATTACCCGAAAAAGTGTTCACAAATCCACACTTTGAAAATCTACCTGAAATAGTAAACCATCCGGTGAACTTTGGGACACTCATTTCAACATACTATGATTTGGGACACTCATTCTAATCTCGTATAGCATTTAGGGCAGATAGGGTGCGCATTGGGATGCAGGGAGTGTTTCCTTCAGAGCAATTCCCTGAATGTACAGCATGACAGTGACAAGTATGATCTGATTCTCGAACCAATGACTCTTGTTAGCCAATTTCCGAAACAATGACTCTTATGAGCTGGCTCAGTTTGTGAATCAAAAACTCATATACATCAGTCATCGGTCAGTATTAATCGTAGTGACACGCAAATAATGACTTTTGTCGAAACTCGAAATGAATGTTGTACTTAAAAGGAAAAATTCACCCAAAAACCTGAAATCTCTTAGTTCTTCTACAGAACAAATAAACGAAGAATTGTAAAAGAATATCTCAGTTCTGAAGGTCAATACTATGCAAGTGAATGGGGGTTCAACATTTTCAAGCACCAAAAAGCACATAAAGGCAGCATAAAAGTAATCCATATATTTATACAAACAGACCAAAATTTAACACATTTTTTACTATAAATCTTGACATCTGCAGTGTCCTCGGCGATCATGATTTCAAGCTCGATTACACTGAATAGGGCTTGATGCATGCTAGATGGGGCTATGTGGCGTAATCGAGCTTGAAATCATGATCGCCAAGGAGACAGATGTCATCATTTTGGTCAGTTCTCACCCAAAACTGATTGGATCACTTCAGACGAGAATTCTTCATTTGTGTTCTGCAGAAGAAATAATGTCATACACATCTGGGATGGCATGAGGGTGAGTAAATAATGAGAGAATTTTAATTTTTGGGTGAACTATCCCTTTAAGGCTTGTGTGACTTTATTCAGGCGGTGCAGCGCATTTCTTATTTCCAAATAATAATCCCTCAAAAGTACAAAAATAATCAATGATGGAACCAGGATCATTAAATACCTTGCGTTTGTTCCACATCCGTTGGAGCAACAAACATGATACCTCAAATCTTGTAGAGGAGCAATAATAAGGAATAATAAAGGAACAACCACCCAGAACACTCATTTAAATAGATGAAATTGATTTGGCTACTATGGAGGGGACAGTTTGACACTCGATCAGTTATAAAATGTTGCGTTATTATAATGAAAATAACCCTTGGAAATATATAATTAATTCATTGATTTGTCATGAATGAGATTTATTAATGGTGATGTGCCTCTATTAGAGAGTGCCTGCAGGGCAGATGAATAATGTGATGTGCAGAGTGCAATAAATGTGTCTGTATAGTGTGCCCTTTGATGGACTTGCCACCTATCCAGGGTGTTTCCCTGCCTTCGGCCTGAGACAGCTGGGATAGGCTCCAGAAGAAGCAGCTATAGAAGATGGATGGATGGATGGATGGATGGATGGATTTTAGCGTCACTCTGGAGTGATAGTATTTCAGATATGAATGTCACCCCGCGACGGCAAGGAAACACAGGCCATTATGGATTGTGCATAACTATACCTTACTCCTCATAATCATAGCTTCTACAGGTTCGATATATGTGTATATATATATTATATAATATTGGGAAAATGGATGGATGCTATATCCATCCATCCATCTTCAATCGCTTATCCGAAGTCGGGTCGCGGGGGCAGCAGCTCCAGCTCTGACTGGGGGACCCCGAGGCGTTCCCAGGCCAGTGTTGAGATGTAATCTCTCCACCTGGTCCTGGGTCTTCCCCGAGGCCTCCTCCCAGCTGGACGTGCCTGAAACACCTCCCTAGGGAGGCGCCCAGGGGGCATCCTTACCAGATGCCCAAACCACCTCAACTGATTCCTTTCCACGCAAAGGAGCAGCGGCTCTACTCCGAGCTCCTCACGGATGACTGAGCTCCTCACCCTATCTCTAAGGGAGAAGCCCGCCACCCTTCTGAGGAAGCCCATTTCAGCTGCTTATACTTGTGACCTAGTTCTTTCGGTCATGACCCAACCTTCATGACCATAGGTGAGGGTAGGAACAAAAATTGACCGGTAGATCGAGAGCTTTGCCTTCCGGCTCAGCTCTCTTTTCATGACAACGGTGCGATAGAGCGAATGCAATACCGCCCCCGCTGCCCCGATTCTCCGGCCAACCTCCCGCTCCATTGTCCCCTCACTCGTGAACAAGACCCCGAGGTACATGAACTCCTTCACTTGGGGCAATACCTCCTATATGATGCTATATCCAATAGTCGTAAATGTGAGTTTCACAGGAAACACACCATTCAATTATTATCTCTCTCTCTCTCTCTCTCCCTTGTTCTTTGAAAGAAACATGCACAGACCATTTCTTGAAACTAAGCTTTGAAAACATCATGGTTATGACCATCCCCAGGTTTCAATAAACTAAGTAGCAGGGACACATTTTATTCTATTGATTTTGTAATTTTGCTCACTGATTACAATAAATGCCCATATGTAAACGCAAATTAAGCATAAAAAAAAAAAGAGTTCTCTATATACTCTCTATATACTTCTTTTTGTGTCTCTCTATATACACTGAATTTGACTCTCTATATACTTCTTTTCGTGTCAAAATGCATTTATTTCCTTTTTAAGAAAGATAACAAAACAATATGTAACAATATAATGCTTTTCCAAACAAAGCCTTCCAAAGTATAAACATAGAAATGCACTAAAATAACAAAAATTTAAGTAACATTAAACGTTTCCTAAAGTCTAAGTGGAAGCTTGAATAATTAAAATAATTATTTCCATAGGCTGAGTATATATTTTTTATAATTATTAATCAGCACGCTATGAAATCTGAACGAATTGTGAGTTTTCCATTTTCATGCCGATTTTTCTAGTTCTCTACATTGCTTGTGTGTCCGTCTGTGTAATGACTCCAGGTGGACACATCACAAAGGTTCCACCCTTCCAACCAGTGTTTATGCTGTTAAGTTATGCTTTATTAATGGTTAATGCGTTAATCGCAAGAGCGATTAAGGAAAATTATTGTGTCAAACTTTAATTAATCGCATGCTTTAACACGTACATTTTGACAGCTCTAAGTAAATACAAAACAAAAAAATTTCAGTTTCTAAACTACACTAAGAAAAGATTAAGTTGTATTTATTTTAAAGTTGTTTTGCATTGTGACATTATAAGGACACTTATGCACATTTTTGTACGATAAACATGCACCAATTTTGTACCATGTTTGTGGACCAATTGAAGTGGGGCGGCTGTAGCTCAGGTGGTAGAGCGGGTCGGCCACTAATCACAGAGTTGGTGGTTTGAATCCCGGCCCACATGACTCCACATGCCGAAGTGTCCTTGGGGGCTAGACACTGAACCCCAAGATGCTCCCAATGGCAGGCTAGCACCTTGCATGGCAGCTCTGCTGTAATTGGTGTGTGAATGGGTGAATGAGTCACAGTGTAATGTGTTTTGAATACTGTTAAGGTTAAAAAGGTGCTATATAAGTGCAGACCATTTACAACCTTCAAACCCTAATTACCTTCTGCTGTTGATTATAGGCAGAGATTGTATGGGATGATTTGTGGATCTAATGATGATGTGAATCTTTGTGTAGTTCTTAAATGTATCCCAATCTTCCCCTATACACACATGCACAATGTTGTGCTCACTCGATAGACCAAATCCTGTTTTCACCTCCTGCCCCCTTTTGGTTTCCATAGTAACAGCCAGTGTGGTACTAGGGATGGGTTGGTTGCTGAGAGCAACATGCTTTCCAATCAAACCTGTTAATGGGGTCCTGAGAAACACCCCCCACCCCCCAAAATCCCCCTGAACACCATCACGCAGAGAGAGCTGACTCCTTAAAACACAAAAGAGTAAAAGATGAAAGACTACAACCCTATGCAAAACTGTGCAAGTGTCTGAGAGAGAGGCTTTAGGCATGCCCAAATAACTGTCAAAGTACAGAGAATATGGGCCACAGGACCACTAGGGTCACTCTAGGGTCTACAGTGGCAAGAAAATGTATGTGAACCCTTTGGAATGAGCTGGTTTTCTGCATAAATTGGTCATGAAATGTGATCAAATCTTCATCAAAGTCACAAGTATAGATAAACAACAATGTGCTTAAGCTAAAAACACACAAAAAATAATAATCTTTCATGTCTTTACTGAACACATTAAACATTCACAATTCAGTGGAAAAATTAAGTGAACCCTTGGATTTAATAACCGGTCGATATCCTCAACCAAGCGTTTCTGATAGCAGCAGATAAGACCTGCATATCATCTGGAAGGATTTTTGGACCATTCTCAGAACAGCTTCAGCTTAACCATATTCTTGGGATGTCTGGTGTGAACAGCTCTCTTGAGGTCATTCCACAGCATCTCTATTGGGTTAAAGTCTCCAAGGCCCCAAAAGGTGGAATTTCTTTTTATTGAAGTCATTCATTTACTTTAATGTTTGGGGGTCACTCAACTTTTACTTAGCTTCAGATGGCACACAGCCACCCTGAAATTATCCTGTAGGATATCTCCATCAACTTTCTATCTTGATAAAAATGTATTTTTCCCTTCGATGATGGCAAGTGGTCCAGGCTACGAAGCAGCCCCAAATCATGATGCTCCCTCCGTCGGGATGATGTTTTCATGTTGGTATGTGGTGCACTTTATACACCACATATAATGCTGCATGTTCTTCCCAAACAATTCAACCTTAGTTTCATCATTCCACAAAACATTGTCCCAGGTGTGTTTTGGAGTGTCAAGGTGGCCTTTAGCAAAACAGAATTTTTTTTGTTTTGGTTTTTTATACAGCGGGTTCCTTTGTCTTTAGCTGTCACTCTAGGATTTGTTTTTTTTTCCCAACTGAGCATTCTGCGATGTGCCCTTTGAGTCATCTTGGCTGGATGACCACTTCTAGTGAGAGCAGTCACAGTACTAATTCATCTCAATTTATAGACAATTTGTCTAACTGTGGACTGATGGATTTCTAAGCTCTACGAGATAACTTCGTGGCCCTTTCCAGCTTTATGTAAAACAAAAATTCTTGATTGAGGATCTCTTTTGAAAGGCATGATCCATGTCAGCAGATGCTTCATGTGAATAGCAAACTCAAAATGTTTGAGTGCTTTTTATATGTCAAAGTAGCTCTAACCCACACCTCCAATCTCGTTACATTAACTGAATGCTCTAATTATATTATAATAGTTTAACTTGTGGCTCTAATTACCTTTTGTTGACGTCATTACGTTTTCCAACCTTCACTGTGAATGTTTGAATGATGTATTCAATCTGTACAAGAACAACACAATAAATTGTGTGTTATTAGTTAAAACAGATTGTGTTTGTTCATTATTGTCAATATTGTAAATATCAAACTAGATTTTAAGACAAATTTATACATAAATGCAGGCAATTACAAAGGGTTCCCATATTTGTATTGCCACAGTAAATCATTCGTTTGAAATGTTAAATAATTAGAAATAATAATTATTATAAAAAATATATATATATTTATTTATCTGTTCCTCTTACCCCACAACCATGCAGCTTTGAAGCTTACACTGAGCAAAGAGATCATTCACATTTATGCATTTGGCAGACGCTTTTTTCCAAAGTGACTTACAGAGCACTTATTACAGGGACAATCCCCCCGGAGCAACATGGAGTTAAGTGCCTTGCTCAAGGACACAATAGTCGTGGCTGTGGGGATCGAACCAGCAACCTTCTGATTAACAGTTATGTGCTTTAGCCCACTACGCCACCACCAATCAGTCTGTGATGTTTGCATATTGGCCTTTTTTTGGAAATGTCTTTCGCTACACAAATTCATAGGTTACCAAAATTGAACTTTTGGTATGCAACGAAAGGCAAAACTTCTTTGCATATGCTTGCATTCTCTGCTTTTCCAAATATGCACAAAGTAAAATGTAAAAATGACCATTAAAAATGATCATTAAAATAAGGTCACAGTGCAAAAACTCTTAATGGCTCTAAAATCTGTATTTTCTGCCTGATGCAAAATGTAATTTCTTAATTATTTCTTTTTGACTTGGGGGTGAAATGTGACCTGGACAAGTTTTTCTTCTTTTTTTTTTCTTGAGGAGACCATGTGCAGATTTAAGAGCGGTGAAAATCCCAGTCATATATGACATGGCTGAAATGCCTGACAGCCACAGCAAAGGATCATACTCAGAGACACAGCGCCAACTAACTGACGGAGACACTGCATCTAACTGCATCTGCACACCGAGGGAATCTTTAGATTTCAATTTTCATTTAGATGGAGCATGCTAGATTTATCTTCATGTCACAGAAAAGCACATGCATGCTCTCACACATTCATATGCCTCTCTTGTGCACAAAACACATAAATAACACATGGTTGGACACTTACACTGAAGAATGTGCAACACTGCACATAGCAGAGGAAAACATGAGGCGCTTAATGGTTAGAGGCCTGGTCCAATTAGGAAATATATTTCACAGTCATTTATCGGACTGACAAACACAACATCATTGCTCAGATTCCTGAATGCCACGTGTTAGACTACAACAACCCTGCAAGAAAAATCACTTATTCACCATTACACAAATTAGATCAATTAGAGAAATATCAGTAGACAGAATTGTAAAGCATTGTAAGAATGTTCCAGACACTGCAGGCCTGTCTTTTAATTCCTTATTGTACTGTGTGTGTATCTTCCATGTTTTGAAAGTTGTCATTGACTGAAGGAACAAGACCTGAGAGAGACACAATAAAGAGATGAAGATGAAATGAAAATAATCATTGCCTTGAATAAGGGTATGTCAGAAAGAAATGGACTTGGAAAGGCAGAAAAGGACAAAGGCAGAGAGCATAGATGCTATTCATCTGTTGAAAGAGTGTAAAGATAAGACGAAAGAACAACAGACTCAAAGACAGAGCCAGAGAGAGGGTCATATGTAATGTATCGCAGATGTTCTAGATGCAATCGGTGGGGAAAAATCTCTCTTTCTGCCCAAATAATTCCATCATTTGTATGCAAACGATGCATTATTTTTCATTCGTTCACATGAGAGTGGCCTCAATTACTTTAGAATGGGTTTGGACACAGCCTGAGTGTGTGTGTGTTGAGTAAAATCAGATGTATGGACCAGATGTGTGGCTTCCATTGGCACATCCTAAAGACACAAATTAGGATGAGTTCCTGGATCAGCATCTTTTGTTGGTCCTGGGCCAGCACTCCTATTAAACAAACAAGTGAAAGCTTCTGGGGAAAAAATGAATGGCTGGATTGCCAAAGCATGCAAGGCTAGTGGCGTCAAATCTCTGAAAATTGTATAAAGATTTGTTTGAAAAGAAAACTTGCTTAATGCATACCAAACTGGCTTTCCTCATTGTCAAACCCAGTTCACATTGCCAGTGACTCGCAGCCACAAAGCCACAGGAGACCATTCATTTCAAACGAGAGCTGACGACTTCCGGCGACACGAGTGACGGCGTCAAGAGATGCAACAGCATTGAGTAAAGTTCAACTTTATGCAAATGCAGAGCATTATCGTGCATCGACAACCAATAGGAGTGCATGCAGGGTAGAGACTTACAAAGCATGTTTTATTTCATTTCGTTCAGTTGTATTTGAAGCCAACTCTCCAAATGAACCCTGCATCAGCTATGAATAAACTACGACCCAGTGAATAAGTGAACTGTTGTGTAAGCAAACTATCCAGTGGGTCGCGTTGAGCCACTCGTCCCATTTGTTGTTTGTTGCTTTTTGACCTCTGAATAATATGGTTGTTTCTTCAACATTGGGCAGTTTTGTTGATTGAGGGGTTGATTGTTATTAAAACTAATACATTTTAACTTTTTTATTTTTGTTATATAAAGGTCACATTGAAATGGAATTGGAAACTTTTTTAGCAGACCGTTAATATTTATTTTTCAAATGCCTTATTTGTATCCTTGTCCCAGACCCAGAATGTCAATAATAAACTACAAAAAATATTACATGATTAAAACTATGATAATCTAAACAAAGAAGGAAATAAAACATCACCCATTTCAACATTTATTGTGATATTATTTCTGTAAATTTAAAAAAAAAATATGAACTGTCCCAAAGTTCCAACAGTCCCTGCGTCATTTCCACCACACCAAACATTTTGTCATTAATAAAGATTTTTTTTATTTATTTTTTTTACTTTTTAACCAAATCAACAAAAGTGAAATATTAGACAGGTGATGTTTGAAGAAAACAAAGTATCACAAAATGCCAAAAATTACATAAATCTCCTGTGGAGATTTGTTGGACATTGTAAGACTTTACTTTCTTGACATCCACAGTGTTAAAAGTACCCAAAGTTGAAGAAACAGCCATAAATGAGAAGATGGGAGCAGGGATTTAAAACAAGGATCTCTGCAGAACAAGACAACAATATTTTGGGGCATGCATTTAGTAATACATATTTTCAAACACAAAAAATGATGATGTTGACACTCAAAATCACATCATAAAAGTATCTCCAGATTTTACTACTAAATAAGACACACCCCTCGTTTCAAAATGCCGCCCTACAAAGTACATTGTAATTAGAGATGGAGCAGGAGAGCAGTAGCGCGTCATCTCTGTGTTGTCAAAGATGGCATTTAAATACAATAGCTTCGTCCATTTATATTTATCCAACCTCTTCTGCCATTACATTCATGACATACATACATACATACAAGGGGTGCAACGAATAATCGATCTGGATCCAATAACTAACGATCCAATGTTACCGATGCAACGCGTAAATATCGATATAGACATTTTTTAAAGATGTACCTTTATTTTAATACTCTCGTGTCACCCACATCCGTACGCATTTCTGTCAGGTGATGAAGCAACCTTATTCAGGGTTCCCACTCTAAACCAAATGTCAAATTCCCTGACTTTTCCCTGACTTTCACTGACTAAAAAGATGAATTTCCATGACCTATAATGAACGGCAAAACAGGCCGCTGTTTTGCGGAGCACCGAGCAGACAAAAAACAGCCACAGACAGTGTTTTAAATCCAATCAATTTCAAACTTTATTTACTTGTTCACAGATGTTTTTAGTATAATTCTAAGTTAAACACACAAACATAACTTTTCTTTTTTCTTCTTTTTTTTTTTTACACGTTAAATGCATTGATATTTTTCTGTACAATTTCTACAGAAATACATTTATGGTTTCTACTCTTTCGTGGGTTAAATGCTCTGAAGGATTTTCTGTTTGTCATCGAGTTCATCATTCAGTCTTTTTATTTCTTCACATTTAGTTTTTTCAGACTGTCTTAGACTGTTTGACTGAGCAATGAATGTAAGATTGCCTACACTTTCTGCCTTTAATGCAAGGCCATCAGCAGATTGCTCCATGGCTGAGGCATCCTTCTGGAGGCGTGCTCTCTTTTTCTTCAGCTCATCAATCTCATCAGAGAGAGTTTTCCTTTTCATGTTTAGTTTTTCTGCTCCTTTAAGTTTTTTCTGTTCCTTAAGATGAAAGATGTATCGCTGTCTTGCTGAGGATGCAGACTGAAGTAAGGCCTTATTTACCACAAAGTTATCAATTCCCCCCACTGACCTCAAATGATCACACACAAGACGCTGTGCACTGTAAGTGCTTTCCTTCATGTTTTCAACCTCGATTTGTCTATTGACCGAAAAACCTCGCTCCACTGTTGCATTTCCATGCGAGAGCATTAGGAGGAGTGCCACAACATTCCACAGTTTTTCGTACACTTTTTCTCCTGCCATTGTTTCATAGAGTAGTGTATCTACCCGACCTGTGACAGGATTGAAGTCAGTGAAATCTGCCATTCTCTTGGGCACAGTCTCATTGATGAACTTCCTGTACTGTTTGAGAATATCATCGCAATCATTTTCATCTACTCGTTTGGTCTCAGTGAGCAGTTTAAGGATGCTTTTCAACTTGATGCTGCATGATGAATCTTTATTGCTTGCCATCCTCCTTGGATCTAGGCAATCCATGTTGCGCACAAGAGTGTACTTTAGTGGAGATTTTTCTTGTAATTTCCCTGCAAGCGTCATTAAGCACTTTCTGCAATCCATCCTGAACTCCAACTCTCTCTTCTCACTAATCTTCTGTGAAGACACCAGTTCCTTCAGAATTTTGTCTGCAGAGAACCCCACATCAACTTTATTTGCATGAATGAGATTGGTTTTGTCTGTGACAACTATTGACATCAGTTTTGATACTGTGTTCGCATTAGCCATCACATCATGCTTGATAAAACGATCCATAACTGACCTGATAACATTAGAAAGATCAGCAGCCAGAAAAGGAATCATAGGTCTGTCTGTTTGATATAGATTCAAGAAAGGTGCAACCTCTTTTGAAAATGACAAGTGAAAGGCCAACTTTGCAGGCAACAGTGGGTCTCTGCAACCTTCTTTGACAGTAGTATAGGATTTAGTTCCAGGGTGGTGGAATTTGCCTGCCTCTACCTCATTCACATATTTCTTCAAGTCTGTCAATATGTTGATCATTCTCTCTGTAACTGGGACATTCTCTACCCATCTTGTTTTACAGAATTTGAGTGGCATAAGAGGAGATATTTGTCCAACAGCTTTAGCATAATCCTCTCTTCGGGCAGGGGAATCTTTAAGTAGCCAATAAGCATTACTTAAGAACTGGTCTACATTCCAATTTGAGGCATCTGCACCTTTTTTTAAATGCCCCGTGCAAAATATGTAGGCCACAGCTACCCACATTTAATAACGCAGTATTGACATCTCGTTCAAGTTCAGTTTGTGTAAGGTCTTGGAATTTAAAATTGACATTAGGTCCATCCATTGAAAGCTGTACAATACCTTTGTAATTCAAACCCTCTGTCGACTTGTGGAAGACCTCCACCATATCATCTGCTGTGGCATGGCCCATGAATTCAGAAGTGAAGTAGCGTGTAACTACAGCATTATTGTTCCAAAATCTTAAATGAATGTCCATCTGCTTTGTTTGGGTCTTCCGATTCAAGCTTTCATCAAAAAGAAAAACAAAAACAAGGTTTGGCCTCGTTTTGTAATCCCAATAGGAACCATCACTGGTTCCCCCCAAGGTTGCTGTCTCTCTCTTCTCCTGTACATCCTGTACACAAACCAGGTTCGCAGTTTGTACCAAGATAGATACATACTTAAGTTTGCTGATGATTCTGTTATTGTCAGCTTGCTATCAGGGAATGAGCGGGACCATGGGCCAGTCCTTAGTGACTTTGTAGAGTGGTGTGATAGGTCATTTTTACAGCTGAATGTATCTAAAACTAAGGATATGGTCATTGACTTTCGCAAGACACCACCCCCCCCTACAGTCACGGTTATTAAGGGCATGGATATTGAGCCCGTGGAGACATACAAATATCTTGGAGTTATTTTAGACAACAAACTGTGTTTTGAACCGTTGGTTGACGCTGTCTCAAAGAAATTCCAACAAAGAATGTACTTTCTTAGGAAAATGAATACTTTTAATGTTTCTTCAGACATGATGATTCTGTTTTATCGTGCTTTCATTGAATCGGTTTTATCTTTCTGCATATCTGCTTGGTTTGGAAGCCTCTCCCTGACAAATAAAAACAGACTTGGTAGTCTGGTCAAAGTGGCGAGTAAGATTTCCAGGATAGGTCAGGCTCAACCAGGGGAGTTATACATAAAACAGGTACAGAGGAAAGTTAGAGCTATAGCTCATTCACAGGATCACCCCCTTAGAACAGGGTTTGAGCTTTTGCCCTCTGAGCGCCGTTATCGAGTTCGTAGCTGCAGAACAAAGAGGATGTATATATCTTTCGTTCCGGCAGCTGTGAGGCACCTTAATGGCACTTAGCATTTTATATTAACTTGCACAAGTTGCATTTTTGCACTTGTTGGTGTCCTGTATTTTATTTATTTATTTATTATAAATTATGTACATTGGGCGTTAATGTGAATTCCTTCTTGCTGGTTGGTTTTGTTGGTGAGTGTTGTTGTATGTTATGTGTTTTATGTTGGGCATTTGCTGCAAATTCAATTTCCCCTTGTGGGACAATAAAGGTACTTTGACTTTGACTTTGATATCCATCCTTAAGAGACCTTATTCTGTCCATCAGAAGTGACTTGCAATATGGTGCTATGCCAAAAACAGTCAAATAAGATGATTTAGTCTCTCCACATTGAAAGCTGCTGGCAATGTCACTATCTGGGAACATTTTTTTGAACAAAGACCCTATAAAAGAAAAAGTGCAACACTGTAATTTACCATATATGCCCCAAATATAGCCTACTCATAATATGAATTTAAAACCACAACCCTATGAATAAATTCAAATGTAATATTGAACCATTATAATCCTAATTGTATACTAGGTCTAAAGTTAGTGCGGCTTAATACACAGTATTATACTAAACCACGACTAGAATACCGCAAACTTAGCTGCCTTTTCACATGACAAACGATGTCCGATAGATCAGACCTGTTGTATCATCAATACAACATTGATTAAAACATTAAATAATGATTCATTTACACAAATATATGAGTTTACATACATGGCTAAATACCGGTTGCATAGGCTAAGAATTTGTCAAGAGTTAACAGTAATTAGCTTGCAAACTAATTAGCAACATTTTAAATTTTGTCAGCGATCACTTATGCTGCCTAACCTAGGCTAAACGTTACACTTACACAAAAATACACGTTACACAAAAATAATCTTTAATTATAACTAACAGTTAGCTAGCTAACATTATAGCTACATACCACTTTGTTCTGATGACTTGTATGACCAGTGAGACTCAGTAAGCTTAAGGCACCACAAGATTTCAGCCTCCAGGGTCTTTGCTGGTGTTAAGCCGAGACGTGCTCCACTGTGTCTCACACTGCCGTCACTGCTGGGGGTGGGAGCGGCTTCATTAGCTGATTGCGGTTCTCTTGGAGCTATATGGGGAGGCTGCAGTAGAGCAGTGATGGGCACTTGGGCCGAAGATGATGCTCCTGTCGGCTTCATACAAGTAGCATGCTTCTTGCTGTTTGCGTGGCTGCGAAGTGCACCCTCACCCATATTTGATAGCTCAATAGTAGTTTTACAAACTTGACATTTAGCTTTTCTGTCGTCTACTTTTAACACCCAGTCTTTAAATTGTTCATTTTGTAGCCAAAGCTCTTGAAATTTACATTTTCCTGGCATGTTTGCCTTAGTTAACAGGTACGGGTGACTGCATTCGACTAAGTGATTTCCAATTGAGCGGGAGGGGAATAAATATGGCGCTCAAAATAGCCTAAGCACAACAATACAGAAAGATGTGTGAAACAGTGCGATTAAAAAAAAAAAAAAAAAAAAAAAAAAAAAATCGGTATAGAAAAATTACATTTTGATAAATGGAAACTAAAATTTAAAGCAACAAACTAAATTCCCTGATATTCCATGACGTGGACAAAAAATATATAAAATTCCCTGACTTTCAATGTCTGGAATAGACCTTTTAAAATTCCATGACATTCCAGAAATTCCATGACCCGTGGGAACCCTGCTTATTACATTCATTTCACTTCATGAGCGCTAAATATGATTTTCACGTGGGACACGGATGAGTGCAGGGTCTTTGAAGCCAAATTGCGCTTTGCTATCCATGTGAGCTCATCAAACGGGCACTCCTTAAAATGTGAGCTCTCACGACACTGAGCGGATTACATGCACGATTCATTCGGGCTTCCATCGATATCAATGCACATGCGACCCATTTGAATTTTTGCACGGATAGCTGGAAACAAGTCATGGATAGGGTAAGTATTTTGAATTGGATTAAACTGAAAAATGAGCTGTAATCAAACGAGTGATGATCACTTACTGTGACTTTATTTTTTATATTATTATCTGTATAATCTTTTTTCAACATCTCAAGTAACTTATTTTGTTGTGGATGTCCCAATGTGGATACTACATTTCAAATTTTCAGAAAGCTCAATAAAATATTCAATTATATTTTGGTTGAATTTCAGGGCAATTTTTCTAAAATGATTGTGTAAATTAGGCACATAATATCGATTTCAGGGCCCTGAATCGAATCAAAATCATATCGGCAAATTTTGGATTGCAGGCAAAGAGAATCGATATTAAGATTGTATCATGATGAAACTTCAAATTTACAACCGATTCTCCGATACGCCGTAGCTTGTTCCTCAGCCACTCCTCCACAATCTGATCGGAGGCAGTCCTCCAGCCCCTGGTGGACGGAATGCCCCGCCGCATTCTCGGGGAACCGAAGGGGTCTCCCCCGCCCCTGGCAGGGGCCCTGACCGCTCCAGGCGGTCGGCTAGGAGCCCCTTCTCCCCTCGTGGTCGGCAGCTGTTCCTCCGCTTCCAGGCGGCTGGGCTTCTCGTCCCCCGGCAGATGGTCGCGGCTGCTCCGTTGGGGTTGACGGTAGTGGCGAGAACTCTACTACGGCTTATTCCTCCTCCTTCCCGCGTTTCGACACCAGTGTAACAAGGAATTTAGATGGGCAAGGAGGAGGCGAGAACTGGCTTGACAATAAATAATACTTTAATAATAAACTTAAATCAAAATACACAAACACACACATGACCCTCTCGGAGGCTTGATTAGCCTAATATGGGAGCGGGTGTGTAGGATCACGACCCGGCCCCGCCCTCCGCCCTGCCATACTTTACAAATCTTTATTGTAAAGGGTTTAAACAATGTTTTCCATGCTTGTTCAATGAACCATAAACAACTAATGAACATGCACTTCTGGAATGGTCGTAAAGACACTAACAGCTTACAGACGGTGGGGAATTATGGTCACAGTAATAAAAACTTAAGACACTAAAGAGACCTTTCTACTGACTCCGAAAAACACCAAAAGAAAGATGTCCAGGGTCATTGCTCATCTGCGTGAACATGCCTTAGGCATCCTGCATGGAGGCATGAGGACTGCAGATGTGGCCACAATATATTGCAATGTCCGAACTGTGAGACACCAAAGACAGCACTACATGGAGACAGGAAGGACAGCTGATCATCCTCACAGTGGCAGACAACATGTAACAACACCTGCACAGGATCGGTACATCCGATTATCACACCTACAGGACAGGTACTGGATGGCAACAACAACAACTGCCTGAGTTACACCAGGCATGCACAATCCCTCCATCAGTGTTCAGACTGTCTGCAATTGGCTGAGAGAGGCTGGACTGAGGGCTTGTAGGACTGTTGTAAGGCAGGTCCTTACCAGACATCACCGGCAACAACGTGGCCTATGGGCACAAACCCACCTTCGCTCCGAGGCCTGTACTCTGGAGCGGGATCGATTTGGAGGTGGAGGGTCCGTCATGGTCTGGGGCGATGTGTCACAGCATCATCGGACTGAACTTGTTGTCATTGCTGGAAATCTCAACGCTGTGTGTTACAGGAAAGACATCCTCCTCCCTCATGTGGTTCCCTTCCTGCAGACTCATCCTGACATGACCCTCCAGCATGGCAATACCACCAGTCACACTGCTCGTACTGTGAGTGATTTCCTGCAAGACAGGAATGTCAGTGTTCTGCCATGGCCAACGAAGAGCCCGGATCTCAATCCCATTGAGCACGTCTGGGACCTGTTGGATCGGAGTGTGAGGGCTAGGGCCATTCCCACCAGACATGTCCGGGACTTGCAAGTGCTTGGTTGAAGAGTGGGGTAACATCTCACAACAAGAACTGGCAAATCTGGTGCAGTCCATGAAGAGGAGATGCACTGCAGTACTTAATGCAGCTGGTGGCCACACCAGATACTGACACACCAGATACTGACTGTTACTTTTGATTTTGACGTGAGAGGACAATTCTTTTTAATATAAGTATATATATATATATATATATATATATATATATATATATATATATATATATAGAAATACACTGACAATATGTACCGACATATATACTTATATTTTCTAGTTTCTTTTTATTCTATTTTTTTTATTAGTTTTGTCGTGTTGTTGTATTGTTTGTGCACTGGAAGCTTCTGTCACAAAGACAAATTCCTTGTATGTGTAAGCATACTTGGCAATAAAGCTCATTCTCTCTCATTTTTTATGTTATACAGTTATTAACAAGAAACATCGAAAATGTCCAAAGTTGCTAATATCTGGTCCATACAATTATTTTAGAAGTATTGAAGGAATCCCTTAACGCTTTTTACCTTTATTTAGCACTTTTTCTCTAATATACTTATTCTGTGGTTTATCTCAAGGCTGAAAAGAGAGAGAAAGCATAGAGCATGCTCAGATTTCACATTTCTTCTTATCATCCATCATTTTCACAGACATGCTTTCATTATCTCTTTGACTCTCTCGGAGTAGTGATAAAATAGATAAACGAGTGCCATGAAACAGGGCCTGACATTCCCTAAGGAAACAAGACACACTCTGTGAAACGTATGTGTGTGTGTGTTGGCTGTAGAGCTATTGCGCTATCACAAGAATCAGTTTTTAATAAGCATTTTATTTACTGAGCACATATCTAAGGCTTTCTCATTTTTTTATTTTATTTATTTTTTTTTGTCTGATTATTTGAAGTCATTTGATTAGACAATCACTCTGAGAACGGTGTGGTTATTTTATTCAATCGAATTCTAAAAAATCATTCAGCTCTCTAGGGGTCTAAAATACTGTAGCCGGAATCACGAAAATCTTTTATAATTGTTTTTATACGTTTATTAACAATGTTCTTAAATAAATGATTTTCGGGAATACAAAATATTTGTAAATAGTAGCACTTGCATGGTGTGTGACAGTCTCCCATTCAAAAGTTAGTTTAAGGAATAGTTTATCCACCATTAAAATGTTGTTATTATTTTCTCACCCTCGTGATGCTCCGACCCAATATAACTTTCTATTTAAATTGAATTATTCAGGTTAAATACAAGTTTAAGCTCATTCGACAGCATTTGTGTCATAATGTTGATTATAACAAAAATGATTTCTGACTAGTCCCTCATCTGGGTAACAGTGAGGCATTGCATGTGAATGGTGACCAAACTTTAAAGCTCATAAAAGGACTTAACGGCAGCATTAAAGTAATCCATACAACTCCAGTAGTTTAATCCATGTCTTCAGAATTGATCCAATCGATTTTGGGTGAGAACAGTCCAAAATATAACTCCTTTTTCACTATAAATATAAACCTCCATGTAATCATCATTGAAATTATGATCGTGCCTAGAAACTTCAATGGCAAGCTCTACAGTGAAAATAGTTATTTTGGACTGTTCTCACCTAAAAACAATCTGATCGCTTCAGAAGACATTGATTAAACCACTGGAGTATAACATTTATATCCTTTTTTGGAGCTTAAAATTTTGGTCAAAACAACAACAAAAAAAACATCATATGTCCATTGAAATATCATCGTTTGTGTTCACTTGTTGTGTCATACGACTTCAAGACGACATAAGGGTGAGTAAATTGATGAGAAGTATCCTTTTTGGGTGAACAATTCCTTTTGCTGATAATCCCACCCTCTGTTGTAGCCCTCAGATACCTTTTGCGATTGCGTTTTTCAAACTTGCCACTTCACGATCAGTTACGTGAAATGCAAGAACCAATGGCGTTTGGCGTCTGTTTGGCCTCTGTGACATCAAACCTTGTGTGATATGTCTAAAGCACCATTTTTTAATCGAGCACAGGCAAATAACGACTTATATTTTGGTCCATTCCTCAAAAAAGTATGGCTTCAGAAGACATGGAGCATAGTGCACACATCATATTTTTATAATGTTTTTGGAACTTGGCAGAATAAATCACTCTCCAATTTCCTTGTATGAAAAACAAAAGCTCAGACATGTTGTGTTTTGCAGAAGAAAGAAAATAATATGGGGTTGAAACAACACGGGGGTAAGTAAAACAGTTTTGGGTGAACTTTTCCTTTAAAGCTCAAATGAAAGTAAGCCCAGGCGCATAGACTGATTCCTTGTGTAAACAGATTAAATCTGGTAAAGCAGAACTTGATATTTGCACAAATATAATTTTTTTTTTTTGAGGGGATCAGATCCTAAATGAAAGGTATTCCAGTTCATGGAATACTCTAATCGCAGTAGCTTTGAGGTTAAACTTTCAAAACACATTCTCATCTTTTAGAGTGCTTAAGACACACACATACACACTCTCAGAAACGCACACAATTCCCACAAGATCTTTGGAAATGGTGACTGCCTTCAGGGCTTAAGAGCAAAGGAAAAGAGTCTCTTTGTATGCCATTCTTGGCTGTTCGGAGGAAACATTCCCAGCATTCCTCAGTGGTAAGCATTGCTCCATTGCCACTAGCAACATTCCTGTCCATCCATTCATGTTTATGGATGAGAAAAGAAAAGATATTGGAAA
Source organism: Moxostoma hubbsi (assembly GCA_032164185.1). Classification (NCBI taxonomy): domain Eukaryota; kingdom Metazoa; phylum Chordata; class Actinopteri; order Cypriniformes; family Catostomidae; genus Moxostoma; species Moxostoma hubbsi. The sequence continues at coordinate 3,211,782 of JAVLUX010000034.1, forward strand.
ACCACACTGATCTTAAACTGACAAGAGGTCTGTCATCCAACAGACTTCAAGATTGGCAGAAGGAGAGAAAAACTAAAAAAGCCACTGAACAAATTGCCAACACAAGGCAGTACGATTGTTTGAAGCAAACATTCGGAGGAACTCCAGGAGCATGGAAGTTTGGAGGAAGAAGCTGATTTGATAAAAGATAAGATCCTAACCTTTAACCAGAAATAATACTTGTAGAAAAGAATATTAGCAGCTCAATTCAACAGTTTTACCCTGTTGGAAAAAAAAAAAACTAAAACAGGTCAATATGGTAAATATGGTTTTTGGAACATGGTAGCTGGTTTAAGACTAAGGTCTACCAGATCTAACCAGCTTGACCAAGATGGTCTACCAGGACAACCTCAACCCCACCAGTTGGTAAACCATCTGATCCATCATCTAGACATCATGAACCAGCTAATGGCCAAGCCCAGACAGAATGTGCTGACGTGTTAGGAAAACCTGTGGAATCAATTTAAATAAATGTACAAAATGGAGCTGAGTACTAGACTTATTGGTAGCTGATAACATAATCAAATAAGCCCAAGTTTGCAATAAACAAACACACAATGAGCAGAGAATGTGTTTGTGCAGTGTGTTTTGTTGACTTCAGATTCCATATGGGTTAGCTAATGACCCTAAATCCCTACCTTGGACCAGCTAGAAACGATGTAAAATCAAACCAGGTCTCATGACAAGTTGTATTAATTAGTGTGAAATGTAGAAATCGTAATAAATCATACGAGTGGGTTCATAAAAAAACGTACCTCTTATACTCACATGCAGAAAAATATAGAGACCAATGAGCAATGTTATGATTTTCCTAATTTTAAAGGAATATTCTGGCTTTAATTCAAGTAAAGCTCAATCGACAGAATTTTATGGCATAATGAGTAAGATGAGATAAATTGGTGATTTCGACCATGGCTTGATTGTTGGTGCCAGATAGGCTGGTTTGAGTATTTCTGAGAGTTTGCTCAGAATGGTGCCAAAAACAAAAAACATCCAGTGAGCAGCAGTTCTGCGGAAAGAAATGTCTTGTTAATGAGAGAGGTCAACGGAGAATGGCCAGATTGTTTCAAGCTGACAGAAAGGCAAAAGCAGAAAAACAGGTCGGGCACTTTGTTAGAATCACAGTGTTCCTAATAAAGTGCTCAGAATCCACTTCTACACTATCGGGCGAAATGAGGGGCATGCTAGTGTGTGCCAGGGCCAGTTGCGATTCCACTGTCACTTCCGGGGCTTCATCGTGCCACCTCAGGGCTTTCTCGAGGCCAGCGGCCAATGGCCTTTGGCCCGCCAATTACGCTTGGGCCAAACAATGCCAACTGGGGAGTGAGGCTGTGTCAATGTCAAAGGCGGAGTTTCGCTAAACTTGCCAGGTTGTCTATCTGGCGCACAATGGTAAAGGTTAGGGAAAATGTCAAAATTGCAGGTACAGTAAAAAATGCATAAAAACGCACACATGGACAAAGCGGTTCCCAAAGAAAGAACTTTCTATGGTTCGAGATCATGGACGGTGTGCTGGGACATCTTCCCGCTGTTAATGGAGAGACCCTCAGGACACCATGGCAGTTACAGTCATTGTGTTGTCAATGCTAACTTGTCTTGCTAGCTAGCTAATGTTTACATTCGATATAATCCCCATATTCCAGATAACTAGATGATACCTCAGCTTGAGCATCCCTCATGCTTGTGAAATAGGTGGGGTGTGTGACATAGGCACCAGGGAAGCATATTAAGGGTGGGTTTTATGGCAACACTGCAGGGCAATTGGCCCGATGGTTGAAAGGCTATTAATTTTGGTCTTGCGGCTCGAGGTCTGAGGCTATTGGCCAAGGCTGGTCAGTTGATAACCCTGGCTCGAACTTGGCCGATAGTGGAAAAGCAGCTAATGAGTGCACATTAGCATGCTAAATGTTAAGCGATTGCTTCTTAAGGACAAGCAACATACAGCATTTGCATTGTGTACCCATCCTCAACGTAAGCAAAAGCTTTACACTTCACCACAATGGTATCCCAGAGCAGCAGAATTGGTTCTAAACCCCAAAGTTATATTAAACACTATAAAGTAAGTAAATATAAATACATGAAATAAAACTTAATTTCAACTCTCCCCATCAAGTCCCATGCAAAGCATGCTGGTATCTACAAGTCCCCTGCCCAGTTTCAGCTATGTAAAACAAATTTTATTGTAGTCCCAAAATAAATAAATGGAAAAACTAATGGAAGAAAAATAATTAAACAAATTGAAGTAGATTGAATGCAATGAATTTAAGATTTGATTAAATGTTGAAGAATTTTGTTGCATTAACTCAATTTAATTAAGTTGAACATGTTGTTGAACATTCTTGATTGGTTCCCATTCACTATATTTAATGTAATCTAGTAGAATGCAAATTGCAGCATGAAGCACTTACATATTTCCGTTAATCTTGGTATACATATTTGGGGTGCCCCTGACTCTCAGTGCTGCCAAGCCACACAAACACAAATCTCTGCCACGTCAACAATTTCACACTGATTTTTACTAAAGCAAACATTGCCGATGGCATGACACGTAAATTAAATCCAATAGTTGCCAACCACTGCACTGAAAACTGCACAGAAAGAGCCAGCCTAAGCAAGCAAGCCAACTTAAGCGATGTAGACCACTAATGTGTGCCACTGTGTCCAACTTTGAATTACTATGACAGATGTAAGCAATTACAGCCTCTCCAAAATCAGCTTTCTAAATTTGTTAAATGCGATAATTGATGTGATTAGTTTAACCTTCAAATGTCTTTGACTATGTTTGGAATGGCAAACTACTATTTTACTCTTACAATTTCTGCAGTATATACAGTATAACACTTTGTACTATAGGGGAATTGCATATCCTATATACAAGTTAAGCTCAATCGACAGCATTTGTGGCATAACGTTGATAACCACAAACATTTTTTTAGATCCATCCCTCCTTTTCTTTAAAAAAAAAAAAAAAAAAGCAAAAATCGAGGTTACAGTAAGGCACTTACAATGGAAGTGAACAGGGCTGATTTTTGGAGGGTTAATAGGTAGAAATGTGAAACTTATAATTTAATGAAAGCAATTACTGTGCATTAATAACAAGTTTGTGAGTGTGCGTGCACATCTAAACAGTGAAGGCCTCTTCAGATCACAAGTTCTGAGAGAGTCTGAATTTAAAGTCACTGAAAGAGATTTAGAAAGACGGGAATGTTAAAAAGCCGAGAGTGAGTGATGAGGAGAGTTCATTAAGATTCTCATTATTTTTAATTGGCTTGGCTAAATGTATAGGAACTTGATAATGAGCAACCACACCCCTTCCTGTTTCTCTTTGTTTGCAATTCCATTCTGTCTCCAACTCACTAATGCTCAATTACTATACAGAATATCTCCCTAGCGTCTTCATAACACATTAACACAAAAACCTTTTCAGTGCTCACAGGGCAGCATAAGGGGCAGAGACAGGAGTTTTTCCAAAGGGGTGGCCTGGTAGGGGCAAGCGATCAGTCTGTGGTGGCACAGAAATTTTCAGGCACCATTTTTATATGTCGGTCTGTGGGTGGGAAGTGGGGGGTGCAAAGAGGGGATACAATGACACCCGGGACGGAAAGGTGCGGTGACCTTGGTGTGCGCACATGTTAAGTTTGTACATTTGTACATAGATGATTTCACCTCTAAAAGGACTAAATTGTGCCAAAAAATGACCAAAAAAATGACTATTACAGCAATTGTGGGATGGCCAATGGAGTGGCCAGGCTTCGGTCAACTAGCTCCGCCACTGGGCAGCACTATATTGATATACCTCAGCACTATATTGATATAGCTATTCGAGCGTGTGGTGTCTTTCTGTGGTTAGCTAAACACACATACATACATACAGAGATAGATGTCAAACCAGGACAGCATGTACAATTTATATCTCACAAGTTTGTTCTAACCCTCTGCGTTCCATTCAACTCAGACAGTCAACATTTCCAATGCCCTACTTGGAAGTTGCAGTAGAAAAGTGTAATAGAATAGTACTTGAAGTCAAAAATGCACAACTTGATCATGAGATGAGACAACTCAAGATGCAGCTGTATTAAGTCACATAAGCATGGCAGCAACCCTGGAGATGATAAACATACACCAAGGCAAATCAAATTCATCTTTGAGTCAAAGCTCTTACATTACATGATAAACGCCTGTTTAGGTCACCTCTGCAGAAAGACAGTATCTCACAAAAGTGAGTACACCCTCACATTTTTGTAAATATTTGATTATATATTTTCATGTGGCAACACTGAAGAAATGACACTTTGCTACAATGTAAAGTAGTGAGTGTACAGCTTGTATAACAGTGTAAATTTGCTGTCCCCTCAAAATAACTCAACACACAGCTATTAATGTCTAAACCGCTGGCAACAAAAGTGAGCACACCCCTAAATGAAAATTTACAAATTGAGCCCAAAGTGTCAATATTTTTTGTGGCCACCATTATTTTCCAGCACTGCTTTAACCCTCTTGGGCATGGAGTTCAACAGAGCTTCACAGGTTGCCACTGGAGTCCTCTTCCACTCCTCCATGATGACATCACGGAGCTGGTGGATGTCAGAGACCTTGTGCTCCTCCACCTTCCATTTGTGGATGCCCCACAGATGCTCAATAGGGTTTAGGTCTGGAGACATGCTTGGCCAGTCCATCACCTTCACCCTCAGCTTCTTTAGCAAGGCAGTGGTCATCTTGGAGGTGTGTTTGGGGTTGTTATCATGCTGGAATACTGCCCTGCGGCCCAGACTCCGTAGGGAGGGGATCATGCTCTGCTTCAGTATGTCACAGTACATGTTGGCATTCATGGTTTCCTCAATGAACTGTAGCTTCCCAATGCCGGCAGCACTCATGCCGCCCTAGACCTTGACACTCCCACCACCATGTTTGACTGTAGGCAAGACACAATTGTCTTTGTACTCCTCACCTGGTTTCCACCACACACACTTCACACCACCTGAACCAAATAAGTTTATTTTGGTCTCATCAGACCACAGGACATGGTTTCAGTAATCCATGTCCTTAGTCTACTTGTCTTCAGCAAACTGTTTGCGGGCTTTCTTGTGCATCATCTTTAGAAGAGTCTTCCTTCTGGGACGACAGTTATGCAGACCAATTTGATGCAGTGTCCAGCGTATGGTCTGAGCACTGACAGGCTGACCCCCCACCTCTTCAACCTCTGCAGCAATGCTGGCAGCACTCATACGTCTATTTCCCAAAGACAACCGTCTGGATATGATGCTGAGCATGTGCACTCAACTTCTTTGGTCGACCATGGCGAGGCCTGTTCTGAGTGGAACCTGTCCTGTTAAACTGCTGTATGGTCTTGGCCATCGTGCTGCAGCTCAGTGTCAGGGTCTTGGCAATCTTCTTATAGCCTAGGCCATTTTATGTGGAGCAACAATTCTTTTTTTCAGATCCTCAGAGAGTTCTTTGCCATGAGGTGCCATGTTGAACTTCCAGTGATCAGTATGAGGGAGTGTAACATGCAAAGAGCTGTGTGAGCGATGACACCAAATTTAAAACACCTGCTCCCCATTCACACCTGAGACCTTGTAACACTAATGAGTCACATGACACCGGGGAGGGAAAATGGAAAACAGAAAAAGGAAACATTTTCACCTAGGGGTGTACTCACTTTTGTTGCCAGCGGTTTAGGCATTAATGGCTGTGTGTTGATTTATTTAGGGGAAAGCAAATTTACGCTGTTATACAAGCTGTACACTCAATTTACATTGTAGCAAAATGTCATTTCTTCAGTATTGTCAAATGAAAAGATATAATCAAATATTTACAAATATGTGAGGGTTGTACTCACTTTTGTGAGATACTGTAGGCGTATTAAACCTGGTAAATTATCACTTTTCATCTCAAATAGCTGTAAACCAAGAAATTGTGTTCATGTGATAAAAGTAAAATTGCAAGTGCCCACTTTTGTGTTCATATGCAAGTCACACATGCTTACACAATCATTTAGAAACCCAGAAACAACAAAATACTAGTATTCATTATGTAAATTAACAAAAGGCATATTTATTTCAATAAATAATAAAATCCAGCATGCCAGGAAAATTGTTTGGGTCAAGTCTGCCATCTGGTGTCCTCCCATGAAACTACTTAATGTTTAAACTAAAGAATAATTTTACTCGATGTCTTCTGCATTGTTTAAAATAACTTAAATAATGAGAGGTTTGTTTAAATGATGTATGTTCAATGTATTTTCCTTTAGATTTATATAAATGGCACTTCATTTCCCAGAAGAAAATGCCAAAAGAAGCATTTATGCGGATTTAAAAATTGTTAGAAATTGTAGAATCGATTCAGGTGTTGTTTAATAATCCATGAAGTCATTTACTCACACCACATTCAATGGTTTCTCGTGTTGTGTTTGACAGCGAGACAACAACAGGTGAAGGCAGGAAAGCGCTGCAACATAAGTTATGATTAGTAAGAGGAGCCCATATAATTTGGACATGGTAGAGGGTCAGTTGACAACTTTTTTAACAAGCTTTTCTCTCTAAATGTAAAGTGATTGAATGCCCATTCCCTGGAAAAGATATTCGGAAATGAACTGATTAGGTTAACGGACCAATTGTTTCTCTTGGAAATGTTAAATGTTGATATCTTCAAGCCTTTCTTTAACATTGTCAGTGGTAAAGGGACAAGTCAAGTCTCCCAATTTCTCTTTATCCACTTGGGCAATCTTTTCATGATTTTAATGCACTGTTTTTCATTTTCCATCATGCCTTTTCTGTTCTGTGCCCCAGAACACATTCCCCATCTGACCATTTTTGTCATGTGACAGTCAGAGCAACATCGTAGACAGAAGGTGAGCGGTAGCTATTAGGGTTCCTATAAAATAAAAATGCATTGAACCCATTTCAAATGTTATGAAAATTTTGTTAAAAAATGTAATCAAATAAAAGTTACATACCATACATGCTTTCATTATTATTGTTTAAAATGGTGCTTTTGGATATTTGTAAGGTATTATAGGAGATTTAAAAAGTATGATTTTGGAAAGATAATTTTTAGTGCAATGACATAAGTGACTGTGTGTTGTACCTCACGCAAGGGCGTAAATTTGGCTTGAACATTGGGGGGCTGCATCATGAAGGGGGGTTGTAATTACTTGTTTGTGGGAGGGGGGGTAAATCTACACCCCTGACCTCAAGTGCCATTTTAAACAAATGTAGTATGACTAAGTCGCATGGACTGATGAACTAATTGTGTTGATGTGTCTGCTGTCATTCAAATCTGTAAATCAAAAAGTGTATCAGTGTTGTTGTAATAGAAACATTTAGGCCAGTCGTTTGCTCATTCGTTCAATCATGCGTTCATAAGGCATGTGCTTGTATGCAATGGGCAATTCTGGAAAAAACGACTTTAGTCTTCCGGTTTCTGCCAAAACAGCTAATCTTCATGAGTGATTATTTAGCATGATTTATAATAGATTCTTTCAATAACCAAGTTTGATTTATGCATGCAGCCTGTCTCTGCTTGATCTATTGATACTATTGCATTTTAAGAATTTAGTCATTTTAATTTATTCCATCAACAATAGCAAACAAGAGGCTGATGAACTGATGAAAATTGTAATGCCATTCTTGAGATAGTTGCGGTGCTTTCTCTCATATTCTATATTGACAATATTCATTTCATTGAAGGATTGTAAACTACTATCTCTCCTCTTCGCTCCAAAAGTGTGTGTGTTCCAACGCCAGTCAATAAAATGTCTGTTACAGTGGCAAACAAGGAATATTGCATGAGGCATATGGGCTACAACTGTTAATACTGTATTGACGTACCGGTGCAAGAGCACCACACACAAAAAAACACATATACATGATTTTCAGTTGCCATTTGTTTAGGAACATTTTCACGGCAGTTTCAGCCTTTATAAATACTGATTTGTTCCTCACTTTTAACGTAGGATAAAATCCATGGAATCACATATAACTAAGCACCACAATCAAATGGTTTGGCTCAACTTCACAAAATCTCTCAAACAATGATCACACACACCAGCAATGACGACCACATCTATCATATTAGTCTATGAAAGATGAATGAGCCAATTAGACTTTGTAATGGGATGGGTGACACGCGAGGACCCACCCCATACGTAGCCCCGCCTCATTCTGCAGGCTGCAGCCAGGTTCTCCCCCTGTATGTAGGGAACACATGTTGTGTACATGTTGTAGACAGTTGTGTCTCATCACAATGGACGTTGCGTTTTTAAGACAGCGCGTGTCAAACGTCTTGGGACACTTGCTTTCTGTGCCATTTTGTCACTCCAAATAAAAGTTGCAGGACAACAATAACTGAAGCTGCTTTCAAAGTGGAAAAGATCCTTCCCAACATCTGAAGCAACTTTCCTCAAGCAATCTGGTTAAACCTACTTCAAGAATCGCATTTGGTGTGTTTGTACCGTTTGTGTTTCAGTTCACGAGTCTATGAGCAGTGGTGGTGCCAAGATTTTTTACCATAATCAGTCTGTGGGGAGGAACATGGGGGGGGGGGGGGCAGGCTTCTGTCGGGGGGGGGGCCAGCATCCCCAGGAGCCCCCACTAGAACTGCTACGGTCTCTGAGAGTTTGTCGGACTCTTCATCACCGTCCTGTCTTTGTCAATCTCCAGGATACTCATCGCCCTGTTGTAACCTACATGAAGAGATCAAATGCCCTCTACAGTCATTTTGCAAGTGTATAAATCTCTTTGTGTTTTGACAGCATTCGTCCATAAGTGGAGCGTTAAAAAAATCCAACCACTGTTTGCCAAGGTTGAAGTTCAAAGGGTCTCATAACCAGTACCGCCTCTCCCTATAAGCAGACTACACAGTCTGCATAGGGCACCAACTCCCTAGGGGGGCACCATCTTAACCTAGGAGGGCACCAGAATGCACGTTATACGTTATTCAAGGACCTGAAAGCAGTTGTGGAACACAGACGATCAACTTCACGCTCATATCACACAAACTACCCAACCGTCCACCTGGGACTCTGCGTAGGGCATCAATTTGGCCAGCGGCTTCCCTGCTCATAACTCTTTTAAAAAGTAACATGTTAGTTCCCGCCAAACTACTATGGTTACTACAGTCCTTGTTACCCCTGCATTGTGGTAGATTTGGTTATAAGTCATTGTCCTCATAATTTTAAACAATTTTGAGAATTTTAAGAATAATGTATCATGGTTTAACCAAAAAAAAAAAACTGTTCTGTTATTTTGGCTATTGTAAAAAATATATGTATAAATTGTGGAACATAAGTGAGTTAAATGGGTATTTTCACCTTACAAATAATAATAATAATAAAGGATTTTCAAACAAAACCCCATTTATGCATGCGATTGCTTTTAATTGTAATGCGTATTGGAAAAATAAAGGACAATATAGTTGAAAAATATTGACAGCACACTCTTGTCTTATGTCAGATTATACTCAAAGTAAAAGGCTAGAAAAACACTTCCCTATGATTCATTTACCTTAAAATAAGTCAGAATCTAACCCTCATGTACAACAGGACTACATGATTAAACCTAATCATGCCCACTGTTTAAAACTAAACCTAATCATGCCCACTGTTTAAAACTAAACCTAATCATGCCCACTGTTTAAAACTAAACCTAATCATGCCCACTGTTTAAAACTAAACCTAATCATGCCCACTGTTTAAACCCAAATTATTACCAAAAGTTATTTAACGGACCAATAAATGAGAACTCCAACGTCTCTAATTCTATTTACTTGAAGAATAATCCTGTTAGACAAACCAAGTTTTAATCTGGATGAAATTCTGGGCACCAGTATCAGAATTGTGTGTCTTTATTACATGTCAGACTATGATTTAAAGTAATGAGAGGGAAATTAAATGGATAGCACAGGAAACAACAAGTTGTTTTCAGTGAAATAGTGACTTGTTTTTACTTTGACGGGACACTTTTTTTCCATTCACAACACAACACTGATCAAGGCCTTGGAGCATTAGCAGATCGAATGAAGCGTCACTCCATTTTCAATCTCATTGCTAGAATAACTTGCATATGATAAAAGGTGTTAGTATTTAAAGAGAACCAAACCTAAAAAAGAAGCCAAATATCTCTATGTCAGAAAAAACAGAAAGAAAAAAAAACATAATTTACATACATTTTCACATGAAGGATTATTTCCTAATCCTATAAGAATGATGAACAGTTTAATAGAGCCCCAGCAGTTAATTTGCATTCTTCCACTGAAATCTCCCAAGAAGAATAACATTAATTTACATACGGCAGATACAAATGGCATCACAAGATGACCTCTCCCCATTAACCGATCCTTGCTTTCTCAGAACAGTCTGAAGTGTTTCGCCAAAGGCCATTTTTAGGACAGCCAGAGCTAGAACAGATCACCTAACCACCACTGATGATTAACTAGAATGTAAATTTCATTTGAAGGAGGTGACCCGCTCACTGAACTGGCTGAATGAGCAGGTGTGGCCATAGATTAGGAGTAAAATACATTAAGCAAGGTTCATTTTTGGCGCAGCAACGTCTCGCATCGATATCAGGCCAGAAACCCCTCCACCAGATTTTCATTCCCAATTCTCCCAGTCTTCATCCACCAACTGATGGAAAGATAGAATAATGAAAATGGCATTAATTACACAGTAAAATGTCTTAACACTCGCATATTCGCAAGTTGCAAGGCAAGGAGGGATTGCAAAATTAGCTGACAGGCTGTTTAGGAAACTTAATGGCAAAAAAATATTTGTGACATTCAGGGTTGTTTAATTCTATATAGCCAGCAAAATCATATATTTGACATATTGCCCAGCCCTACTGTAAAGACAGATGTCATTTGCTGAGATTCATAATTAACATCAACATACTGTGCTGGGAAATACTTGGCAGTGTATGCATATAGATTTTTAATAACTTTCCTTAAAGGGAATTCATCATGAGAAATCAAGTTTTCCTTGATCTTTTGACATAAAGGAATTAATAATGTAACTCATATTGTAACATCAGAGCTCAAAACTTCCACCCTGATCCAAAAAGACCATATATTGAAGGAAGCTGCAAAAACATCTCGTTCTGACATCTGAAACGAGAAGCTGAAATACATGTACACGTATGTACATATCAAAAACACCTATTTGGTGTACAGAATCTTGTCCAGTCCAGGCATGATGAGGCAATAAAGAGGGAGTAATATAAATACTTTTATTCCTAAACACTGCTCTGCCATTTCTAGTTTAATGTTGACTGTTTGGTGAAGCAGAACAAACCTCTTCGGTGACATCTACTTTAGACAAAGCCAGCTGAACTTCATCCTCTGTCATGTCCAGATCAAAATCCTTCTCCCAGTCTTCACTCACATCTGTACTTGAACCTATGCATACACACATTTGATTATACAAACAATTCAATCATAACAAATATATACAAATGATTGAAGGGATAATTCAGCCATAAATGATAATTATTTCATCACTTACTCACCCTCATGCCATCCCAGATGTGTATGACTTACTTTCTTCAACAGAACACAAACTGAGAGTTTTAGAAGAATATCTCCGCTCTGTTGGTCCATACAATGCAAGTGAATTGGTGGCCAGAACTTTGAAGCTCCAAATTTCACATAAAAGCAGCATAAAAGTAATCCATCAGACTCCAGTGCTTTAATACATGTCTTTAGAAGCAATACGATGCATGTGAGTGAGAAACAGATCAAAATTTAGGTAATTTTTTTTTTTATCATAAATCTCCACTTCACATTTTTGGCGATTCACGTTCTTCATGCATATCACCACAGACTGGGCAGGGAGAATTTATTGTAAAAAAGGACTTAAACATTGATCTGTTTCTCACCCACACTTATCATATCAATTCAGAAGACATGGATTAAACCACTGGAGTTGTAAGGATTACATTTATGCTACTTTTATGCGCTTTTGGAGCTTCAAAGTTCTGGCCACCATTCACTTGAATTGAATGGACCAACAGAGCTGAAATATTCTTCTAAAAATCTCTGTTGGCATGAGGGTGAGTAAATGATGAGATAAATTTCATTTTTGGATGAGCTTTTCCTTTCATTGTTCTGAAATGTCTGCATTTTATCCCCCAATATAGACAGAACACTAAATCAACAGCATAAATAACCCCATCGACTTTCAAAAACACAAGTTCACTACTGTGAAGTATGAAAGTAGATGTGACAAATTGAACTGAAAAAAATACTTATATGTTGAGATATTTCTCATCAAACCCTATCATATGCCTTAAGAAGACCAACTCAGCGGTTAAGGCTCTGGGTTACGGACCGAAAGGTCGGGGTTCAAGCCCCAGCACCGTCAAGATACCACTGTTGGTCCCTTGAGCAAGGCCCTTGACCCTATCTGCTCCAGGGGTGCTGTTTCATGGCTGACCCTTCGCTCTGACCCCAGATTAGTTGGGATATGTGAAACATCTGCATTTCATTGGCTCTGTACCTGTACTCTGCACAATGACAATAAAGTTGAATCTTAATCTTAAGACTTGGAAAATGACGAATAAGTCACATAGACTAATTTAATGGTACCTTTGAGTGCTTTTTGTAAGCGGTAAGGTGTCCCATTTAACTGCCATTGTATTTAAAACACAGATGGGATTTTCTTAAAGTTTTTTCCAATTGTGTTCCAAATAAGAAAGAAAGAAATACAGGTTTGGAACAACAGGAGGAAATATTTGGACAGATTTTTTCATTTGGTGGTGAACCATTTGTTTACATTAAAATAAGGTACCAAAACTAGTATTGTTTTTGTGTTAAAGTTGCATTCAGTAATTTTTTTCCTCATTAACCTCATTTAACTCCTAAAGAATTGAATTGTAATTGTAAGATTCTAGTCATATCAGTAACCTTATAAAAGTTGTTTTATTCTACATGGAAAGGGTCCACACATGGGGGCTGCCATGTTATAATCACATGACCAGCCGAATACTTTTTGCTTAATCTCAGTAACTGTTATTGGACACTTTCACTCGCTGATTAAAGTAATCATGACTGACTGTGAATAATACATTTCTACAATGCCATCTGAAACTGAAAACCGCCAGGTTTCAGTGTAAGTCCAAAATGACACAAAGATAAAAGTTATTGAGTGCACCTTTAAGATAGTTTGGATCAATATAATCACCTTTCTTGCCATTATTAGAGGGTGTTGATTTGCCGCTGTCTGAATTGAGCTCGAAAACTCTGAGGTCTTGTGCCATGTCCTCTCCTGTGGTCTCTTCACGCAGTGATGGCCTCTCCTCTGGGACTATCTTGACCTGAAGACTGGCCTCTGAGAGTTTGAGCAAGACCACCTCTTCTTCATCGGGCGCCGACTGGGTCAATCTGATGGTGATGTGGTCCGCTTTATTCTCAATCTGGGTGGGGAAGCTGACGCTGTCACTGCTCACAGAGGGAGTGACGTTGGATGCTACATTGCTGGGGGAAACCATCACCTGAGGGATGGAAGAGCTTTCAGGGGTGGTCTCTATTGTGACCGCAGGGACTTGTGGCTCCTCAACAGGGGGGGTGAAATCTAAGCGAGATGTAGACGTGGCCCCGAGAAACTCACCTGGAGACAGAAAAAAAAAAAAAACAACAGTTATGGAGGAATACAATAGTTTTGGATCCAAAACCTAGAGAGCAGCATTTCTGATGCTAAAGGTAATCCAAAAGATATGCTGCATACACTTTCCAAAGAAAAAACTTTCAATTGAAATGCTCTAAATTGAGTTTATTTTGGTCAAACCTTCTTCATCCTCTTCCTCCCAGCCCAGACTCTCAGAATGATCCGTCTGCTCTGCTCTCTGCTTCAGTGCCACCCTCCTGGCCTCCTCCTACAAACACAAACTCACTTTACCAAATAAACCCTCATAATAAACATGGAAAAAATAGAGCTAATGTTGTAATCTAATCTGAAGTATCAGTTCTGCCAAATAAACAGGGTGGTAAATATTTGTTTTGACAAAGATTTTATTATAATTAATTACCACATCATCACCTTCCTAAAATAATGTCTTTCTGTCTCATGTCATTTTTTGACAATATAATCTTTTGCCTAAATCATTTCCTCATGATTCTGGCCACCTCTGGTAACATTTCTGAAAAACCTAAAAAAAATGACTTGGGACATTATTTTAGGAAGGTGACAACATTATTAAAGATATCATGAAATCTGTAATTTGGTCACAATTTTGTTCCATTCAATTATTTTGGTTGAAATCATAATAGGTACTAAAAAACGAAGGCAATAAAATGATAAAAAAGGATGATAAAATGAATTTAAGGGAACATGAATATCATAATGATTTTAATACACTTTTGTTTTGCTATCAAGTTTCTTAAAGAGAGTATCATAGACTAAAATCTCAATCCATTCTTGTCTGGCGATGATATGAGAGAATTAATTTGATTTGAGTTTTAATTGCGTTTCTGATTTAAAGTTTAGCAGCAAAAATGGCGTTTGAGCTGGTTAGTTCTATTAAAGGAATAGTTCATCCAAAAATGAAATGCCATTCTAGATGTATATGACTTTCTTTCTTCAGCAGAACACAAATCAAGATTTTTAGAAGAATAATTCAGCTCTGTAGGTCAAAACAATGCAAGTCAACAGGGTCCAAAACTTTGAAGCTCAAAATGCACATAAAGGCAGCATAAAGTAATCCGTAAGACTCTAGTGTTGTAATACATGTCTTCTGAAGCGATGCAATCGGTTTTGGGTGAGAACAGACCAAAATTAAACTCCTTTCAGTCTGTACATCTTGACATCTCAGGTCTGCTTTTCGATCATTTCTCGATTACACATCCTATAGCGCCATCTTGTGCTGTGCACATGCATCAAGCACTAGGAAGTGTAATCGAGCTTGAAATCATGATCGTGTCCAGAGACTGCAATGGTAAGATGTACAAATCTGTACAAATGAGTTACATATTGATCTGTTCTCATCCAAAACCCATTAGACTACTTCAGAAGACATGGATTAAACCACTGGAGTCAAATGGATTACTTTTATGATGCCTATATGTGCTTTTTGGAGCTTCAAATTGTTGTTCACCATTCACTTGCATTGTATGGACCTACGGAGCGGAGATATTCTTCTAAAAATCTTTGTGTTCTGCAGTCGAAAGAAAGTCATACACATCTGTGATAGCATGAGGGTGAGTAAATTAGAGAATTTTGGAGAGATTAAAAAAAATCTATTAATTACTGAAATTTTGCATTTTTGGGGAACTATTCCTTTCATTTAAATGAATCAGTTCAAACTCAATTAATCAATTCAAAAAATATTTGTAACAATTTATTCGTTTTTATTCACTCAAACCTCGAAAAGTCACTAGAGGGAGATTGGGGATGTCGCTATGTTTCACAACTTTAATTGCAATTTGGAAAATAATGAATAGGACACACAGTTTTATTATATCACTTTTAATCGATTATTAAATTCTGTAATTTATCATTTGCATTTTCACTGTCAGATTGTTGCATAGATGCCTTTGGACTGCAATCGTTATGGTAGATACACATTCTGACCAGCAGAGGGCGATACCCTGTTAATCTTTAACTGACTGTGAACACATCTTTGATACCACACCATACCACAAACTTAAGCAAATATGAAAACTCAAAGAGAGAATTTGTTTTGCTGGTGAGTGTTATGTATAGTGATGTAATTTTGTTTATTACTGGGGTGTCTGAGTCCAGATAAGCCTGATTTCAGGTCAGTTTTAGAAACATATCTAAGCTTTACCTACCTGCTCCAATTGGAACACTTTATAGAAGTAGCGCTGCCAGAACTCGGAGTGAGGCACTGCTGCTGGCACCTGCCATAAACACAATCAAGACAATCAAATCACCTTTTAAAATGAGAATTTGCGATGATCGAAAATACTCTGAATCATTAGGTCTGCTTTAGTATCAAATCAATTATGCAATAAAGAGAATGTTTGACTCAGTGAGCTGCCTCACAATCCACAGCCTAGACAGCATTTTTATAAAAATGGAACCACAAAGGCGACTGATTTGGAATGCAAAGGCAGCAACTTTGTGCATCATATACTGTACAAATACGCCTTTGTATTTGAAAAACTATTTCATTCATCTTGCTTTTTTCAGCGTTCGGCCTGAATGGCCCACAGAATTGGGCTAAAACAAGGTATCTTAGAAGGCAGTGGAACAGCCTTCGAGTCAGGAGTGCATCTATTGGGGCTTTTCCACTGCATGGTACAATTCGACTCTGCCTGCTTTTTTGGTGTTTTCCACTGTTGATATTTTTTTAGTACCACCTCGGTCGAGGTTCCAAGCGAGCCGAGCCGACACTAAATGTGACGTCAAAATCCTGCAGATCACTGATTGGTCAGGGAGAATCGCCACAACCAGCGTCACTGGATTTCCGACATGCGACATCAACCCGCTAGTTTTAAAGTTAGCAACAGCAATAGCAGTATCATTTGTTCACGTGATTTTCGAGTTGTGAAAAAAGAAATGGCTATGCGCAAAACCATGCCCTGGTCAATAAACGAGGTGCCGTTCCACTCGTTAGTGATGAGCAAAAGGTAAAAGTCTCTCAGGAAGTGTCTCAGCTGTTGGCCGCACACGGCTACCACTGGACCTACAAACAGTGTAGGGAAAGTAAAAAAGAAATGTAAAGTGACTACAGAACCATTAAGGAAAAGTGGAAGTGGTTCGACCAAATGGACGCTATCTAAACCAGCGAGCAATGGGAGGGAGAGTGTCCTGGACACAGCCACGATGGAGGATGGTACGTTTTGTTACGTTAACTCTATACTCCGCTTGAACGCTTCACTTTATTAGTTGACCAGCTACTGGAAGCTTCTAAAACAACCAGGCCAATTTAACTGTTACACTTGTGTAAAATCACCATGCAACAACTGCTTTATGCAGCACAATGAGCTAGTGGCTAACAGCTAGCGGTCGTGTTATTGTTTTGGTCAGTTTGTGTCATGTTTAAGATGATGTCACGGCAGTAGAGGCGGTGCAACTATGAGGATCAGCCTATAATCCGACCCACGTTGAGGGGCACTAAACTGCAGTGGAAATGCAAGCACCAAAAAGTAAAGCGAATAGAGTCAAACCGTAACGTGCAGTGGAAAAGTGCCATATGATGTCTTACAAGGCAGCTTACTGGGTTTCGAAATGGAGTAGGGCTGCACGATTTTGATGAAAAATCATAATTGTCGATAATTTCATTTAACTTTGTAATTTATATTAAAATACTTATTTTTACATTTACATTTATTCATTTGGCAGACGCTTTTAACCAAAGCGATTTACAAAAGAGGAGAACATAAGCGAATCATCTTAAAGAGACAGTGGTACGAAAAGTGCCATACTACAAAGTTTAACTAGCATCAGAATAGCATTCAAAACAGATTAAAGTGCAACATTATTTTTTTTTTTTTTAGTGACTGGTTAAGTGCTCATGGAAAATATGTGTTTTAAGTTGTTTTTTGAAGACACAGAGCGAGTCAGCTTCACGGATGGAGTTGGGAAGGTCATTCCACCAACGTGGTTTTTGTGGGTTGTATTTTTTATATAGGCCTTGCATCAAAACAATTTGAGAAGTGTTCCTGAATTGCTTTAGTATTTTAATTGCATGAAAAACAAAGTGTCATTCACATTATTGTATACAGTTTAATGTAGATTGTGAGCATTACTGATATCCTTCAGACTAATTTAAATGTGTCAGATTTGTCTTTGCATTCAAGCACACAACGGACCAAAAAATATGTTGTAAATAGAAACTTTCGCCGCAATGGGAGTATACCTAAATGGAATGCTGTATTTGACTCTTTTCATGATTATGGCATGAAGCATCATACCATCTTAGTGTAGAGAGCTCTGATGGAGGGACTATTGACCAGCAACTCTGAGATTTCCGCTTTCCTTTCTTCCAAATTGAAACTGGACACCCAGGCGTCAAACTGATGTGGAGGCCCTGGAAAAGAAAAGTGCATGAATTAAACCTTAATCTCTCATAAACACACATTAGATATTAAAAACATTCCATGTACCTGTGTGTGTGTGTGTGTGTGTGTGTGTGTGGCGTTTACGTACCGTCAGGTTCATTGCAGTATGTTGCAGGGTCTGCCTGAAGACTGTATAATCGAGCCTGAAAGGAAATCCAGTACATGTCACTAAAAAGCATACAATAAGCCCAATTTTTATTATCGTAATTACAATAAATCCTATTCTCACGACTGTAATACGGGACTGACCTTGCTGCTGTCGTACACCTCTGTTGTGCCTGCTGGAGTAGCTACCAGCGTGATGACATCACAGTCAATGGTCATGTCTGGGGGAGGGGACAAAGTGTCTGTGATCACGCCCAGAATATTGGAAAGGCCTTTCCTCACCTTTTCTGTGGCCTCTGATGATCCTTCAACCTACAAGGAAAAGGTGAACTTTAAAAACAGCATTTAAAGGAATATTCTGGGTTCAGTCTCAATGTACAGTATATGTGGCAAATGTTGATCACCACAGAAAATCATTTGTGCTCGTGCCTTAAAAAAAGCAAAAATGGAGGACAAAGTGAGGTACTTACAATGGAAGTGAATGGGGCCAATTTTTGGAGGGTTTAAAGGCATAATGTGAAGCTTATAATTTTATAAAAGGACTCACATCATGTTAACACACAATTGTTCATGTCTTATGGATATACTTTTAAAAAAGTGAGTATTTGTAACATTTACTGATAGGCCCCATTCACTTCCATTGTAAGTGCTTCACTGTGACCCAGATTTGTGCTTTTTGAAAATAAAAGGAAGGGCAAGTAAAAAATATTTTTGTGGTAATCAATATCATGTCAGAAATGCTGTTGAGTGAGCTTAACTTGCATTGAACCTTGAATATTCCTGTAAACAGCTATTTGTGAACGGGTTTATGGAGCTACTCTCTTTCAGTATCTAAATTAATCAAACTAGAGAGATGCCACATCTAGTGCTAGCACTGAAGACAACAATCTAAACCAATCTAAAATGGTAAAAAATGGCCTCCTTACGGCCAGTTTGTTCTTAACAGCAGCAGCTGTTGCAACAATGGAGCAAGCAGTGTCATGTTGGACCACGCTGGAGAATTCTGTCAGGTCCCGTTTGATGAACTCATAAGCCTCAGCTGACTGTTGAGACAAAAGATCATTTTATTATAATAACTCATTACAAACATTAAAAAAAATTGTAAAGGGCTAAAACAGATAACATGCAAAAGAAAACAAAATAGAAACGCTTTCACAGACAACAGTCTCAGACTCTTTTTGACCCCAATGTATATGTAACCTTAGATCAGTCATTGCTCTTCCCAAACACATTACTAGCACTGTGATACTAAACATATTTAATTATGATAAATCCACTTCTGGTCTAGATTATCAGTCTGCATCTGATCTGGATTAGACTCACCTTGTCTTTGACGGTCTGGAAACTTTGTGTCAGCCAGCCCCCCCACCATCCTCCTTCCCTGAGATCATAACACATGAACCTAATAATAATTAACAATCACGGACATTATGTATTTGGGTCATTCCTGATAAGCACCCTTTAAACACTGTACATTTTAAATGCATATGCTTGTGTTGTGATGTAATCATTGTTTAATATATAAAAAATATATATATGCTTTGGTCAAGCTAAGCCAACTAAACTTTTTTAAATAACTTGATTACTTACACAATGGCAAGAACATTAAAAGCATGCCAAAAAAGGGATGAAATTAAGAGCTAAGTTATCTTACATGAGATGAGGGTGTCAACTATTTAGAAATATTTATGATATATTTTGATACAATCGGATTGAATTCTGTAATATTATCAAACATGGTGGAATGTTTCCGATTGAGACGAACCAACTAACACAAAACATCAAAATAATTAATAAACTCCATTGTTATAAATTTGGTAGGATGTTTTCCTACCGAAAGTGTATTTTCCTGGAGGAGGATGTTATTAATTCTTTTTGATAGTTAAATGGATGTTACAAAAGACTAACAGGATGCAAAGTTATATTGAGGACAGAAAAAATCTTTAGTTTGTACTAAAACAAGGGAAATAAAGAAACACCTAGAACAGTGTAGGAAATTAACTTCAAAATTAATTGCCCCCTAGATTTGATTTTCAAGGGCATTTTACCTTTATAAGGGCATATTTTTCCTAACCACTTAAAACAAACTGTGTCTCATGCGTTTATATCATATATGTCAATTCAATTAATTAACTACAAATGTTTCAAGATTAAATAAATAATTACTTCTTTAATCTTACCCTAAAATCAACAAATTTTTAAATTATAATATGTATAACAAGGATTAAAATAAAATACTAAAGAACTATATGAGATGTAACAACTAATAAAATAAAAAATATTTATTTATTTTGGGGGCATTTTTGTATTTTAGTGGCATTTTTGCCCAAGCCCCATTAACTTCTGAACCTGACCTGGAATATTTTATCTAAATTAATTGCAAGTTTTTCATGTAAAAAAAAAAAAAAGCCACAAAAAAAAAAAGCCACAAAAACCGCACTATTCACCAAACTAAGACATACTTATATAATTAAATAAGCATAATTGCATAGCTTACATAATGTGCGCATGGATATTTTCTACATAATAGGAATGACTCGTAAAATTAATGATCATTAAACACAAAGCGAGTGAATAATCTAATCTCTGTAGCAATGATACAGTTACTTTAAAGCTAACAGTCTAGCACAATTTGTAACATAAGAACTTTAGACTTCATTTTAATGCCTGATGACGCTATTTCACTCCTCTAATGTGGATATAAATGATCTCTGCCTGTTCTATGTTTAAATGCGATAGAATTATACACATATAATCATTAATAGTACTGTTTATTTCACATATGTTTTGTTCGTATCGTGTACGTGACTAGGTAAGATTTTTGTAAACAAACACGTCTGACTTCCTCCTTGACATCCGCCATCAAACGCATCATTTTAAAAACCTCAATAACATGCATTTAATGCAGCTATGCGTCCTTATTTGTGAGCTTGGCGTTATTAAACACGAACATAATTTTAATATAATGTATTTAAGTGATAAAGTGAATGTTTGTGGGCTGTGAACTCACCCGTCAGCCATCTTCAGCGCATGACGTCATACGTATGGTCTGAACTCTGACCTCTAAAGCTCAATATTTCTGACTTACAAATGTATAAACTAAGAGATAATTTATTTATACTCTTAAGAGTCATTAGAACCAATATATCACATTAAACATGAAAATATATGTGAAATTGTTATTTAAAAATATTTTCCTTCTCACACTGCTGAGTACGGCAACCGAAAATTATCAAATTTGTGATAAAACCACTGATATATATATATATATATATATATATATATATATATATATATATATATATATATATATATATATATATATATATATATATAGACAGACCAGTGGATAAAACGCAAAATTACTCGTCGATTGTGCAGTGGGCGTCTAAAGCGACAATCTCACACTATTTATTATTATTTTAGTTAAAAAAAAAAAAAAAAAAGGAACAATTTTCCAAATAAATAAATCTATAAATAAATGCAGTTTGTAAGGATAAGCTAAAGGAAAAATACAAAAATAGGTATATCTAAAAAAAAAAAAAAAAGAAAAGAAATGCCTGAAATATTAGAAACATGTTATATACTGTACATTTGACTTTTGATTTCATGTAAGAAATGTTTAAGAGACAGTCCTGGTGTACAGACAAACTCCTTATGAGAAAAATTAAATAAATTAAATACATTTAAAGAAAGGATTTTTTTGTACTTTTTTAAATAACCATTTAACAAATAAATGCACCATGTGGGCTATATTTCTATTACAGGTATATCTAAATGTTCACCAGCTATAGCAAAAAGTATTGAACTTTTACACATTTTGTCAAAATCTTAGTTTGTTGTCTTATAGAATTTAAACGGCATCAGAAGGGGTTTAAAGCCTTAGGGGAAAGGGCTCGTCTCGTCATGCTGCTACACATAATCAAGAAATGAATTTGCTCATAATGGAATTGACATGAGGAGTTTATCACCTCATTAGAATTCAGAGCAGCCCATATGGATGAAGCCCTAATGGGAATGCTTAACAACACACCTGAGGCCCCGGGCCCCTCACATTATAATCAGGCTAACAGAAGACCCCATCCCAGCTGTATTTTGCTTGTCACTGAGCAGTTGACAGGAAGTGAGGTTTTAACAGGATGTCACAAGGTCAGCGCTCTGCCTCTCTCTTAATTGAAGTCTCCCGGTATCCAGACATTGAGCAATATGTGCGTGTGTTACACAATATGTCCCCCAAATGCTCCCCAATCCCACTAATTGGGACCTTTGGCTCCCTTATTAACTCTGTCAGGCTGAATCCAGGGCCACAGAAGGTGTTTTTATATATTGATTAGAGGTTCCCTCTATCTCACGGTTAGAACAGATTGCAGAGGCATCGCTGGGCACCAAAAACACAAGCACGGAGAATGAAAATATAATGTAAAGAAACAGTGATGTGCTGTATGCTTAAATAACAGATAGATTAGATTAAATATGTTATTGTACATTCAAGAACTAAAAAGGTTATTCAAAATATTGACTGGATGTAAAAGCTTTAATCAGAAGTTTCGGTCATCACTTACTCACCCTCATGTCATTCTAAACAATGACTTTCTTTACTCTGTGAAACATAAAAGGATATATTTTGAAGAGTGTCCATGCTGCAATTTTCCATACAACAAAACATGCCTCATAAAGGACAAAAATGTCTTTCCTAGCCATTTGATCAGTCTTACGATAGCTTTAAGCAAGGAACAGATTGTTAGTCAATCAATGAAAATTGTGTGGAGTGGTGGTGGTCTAGTGGTCTAAAGCACATAACTGGACATCAGAAGGTTGCTGGTTCGAGTCCCACAGCCACCACCATTGTGTCCTTGAGCAAGGCACTTTAACTCCAGGTTGCTCCGGGAGGATTGTCCCTGTAATAAGTGCACTGTAAGTCACATTTGGGTAAAAGCGTCTGCCAAATGCATAAATGTAAATGTAAATATTCCACTGAAGTTCTCAAATCTCAGTCACATTTTCACGTGCAAACATAGTGTGATATAATTGATTGTGAGACATTCACTTGTATACATAAACATCTTTGAGATGTATACTTTGTATATAAGACTCTAAGGTTTAATAGAGTTATATATTTATTATATATTGGTGTTTTTTTTCAACTCTTGGCCCTTTCATGTCCCAGGGGTTGATTTTTAATAAACTAAAATATTGCAACGTTTTTCTCTTTGTTATTTGGTGGTCACATTTAAACAGACTTTTACCAGGCCGTCATCATTTATTTTTGGTACTTTTCAAATGCCTTTTTTATTAACAGATTGAACTGTTTTGGCCTTGTCCCAGATCCAGACATACATTTTAAACTGTGAAAATCAATTATAAAAATACAAATGTTTACATGTTTAAAAATATGACAAAAAGAGGGAAATAAACATAAACCATTTCAATATTTATTGTTTCGATATTTAACGCAATTTTTAAAAACTGACGATTGTCTCAAAGTTATAGTGTCATTTCTGTCGGGAAGACACGCAGGCTTGAGTGAGGTTTAAGATGTCATTTATTTGTTGAATGTAGAACAGAAATGTAATGTCTCTCTTTGGCGTAGGCCCCGTCTGGTGGTACGAGGAATTTGCACTCGGAACCGTCATATCCTGCCGGAGATAGGAGGCAGGGGCGAGGAGCCTACCCCCATGTGGGACGGGGCTCAACTGGTGGTGGTGGGGTGGTGGAGGTTGCCGTGTTAGCACACTGAAACAGCAATGTGATAGATTGTGAGCAGACTTATAAAGCAATGGCTTACATGTGATTGGCTAGGAGTTACCCAGCTAATAGTGCGATGATGCACAGCTGCTAGTCTTCCTGCTAGAACTACGCTGCGCTCACATTTCCACCACACCAAACAATTTTTCCTTTAATAAGTCAAGTCAAGTCAAGTCAAGTCTAGTGGTTTTTATTGTTGTTCAACCATATACAGTTAGTACAGTACACAGCGAAACGAGACAACGTTCCTCCAGGACCATGGTGCTGCATAAAACAACATAAGACAAACACAGAACCACATGAGACTACACAGACTAAATAACATACCTATATAAAGTGCATGTGCAAACGTATATTTGCCACTAATAAGTTAGTGTAATTGTCAAACATATCAACAAAGGTGTCAGTGAAGAGCATGCATGAGACAAGTGATGTTTGAAGAAAACATAGAAAATTCAAGGTAGATATCACTTGTGAGCAGAATATTTTTATTGGTATCCATTTCTAATCATTGCCAAATTATGCAAAAATTGTGAAAATAATATTTCATTGTGTGTATTTAGGATACATAAAATGCTAGCAATAAAATTAGCTTCAGCAAAACAAAGGA
This sequence comes from Moxostoma hubbsi, assembly GCA_032164185.1. NCBI lineage: Eukaryota > Metazoa > Chordata > Actinopteri > Cypriniformes > Catostomidae > Moxostoma > Moxostoma hubbsi. The sequence continues at coordinate 3,236,296 of JAVLUX010000034.1, forward strand.
GTCAGACATTTTACTTAAAAAACGTACAAATGTTCATTTCCACCACAAAATTCTATTAAACACAATACAGAATTTTAGATGTGCTGGAAATGACAATATGGTGGGAATTTTTTTGACTTACATAAAAAATGGTCAAAAATTAAATAAATCTTCTGTGATTCGTGTACATACACTGTGGGCTTTGTTAGTAGACCGTGTGAATAATGTTTTAACCAGAGTTTACTTTTCTTGACGTTCACAATGCTTAAAGTGCCTTTGAAGAAACAAGCATTTACAACAATACATACAGTACACAGTATATCCAGACTTTATGTATTTTAATATATGTGTACATACTGTATGTTTGCCTATGTGTCTCTACCTTGCCCTAACAATGTACACACACACATACAGATACACACCCTGCTGTGATCTCTAATATGGACAGTTACCATCTGCCCCAATCAGGAAACACCAGCTTTGCACAAGTCAATGTGTCTAATTATCCCTGTGCAGCAGGCCAGGCCACAGATCCCAGTAATCCCCTCAATGTGTTCAGCTTCCCATACCCACCTGTGCCTGGGACCTGGAGGGGGCCCCTGGCTCAGGGGGGCCGCAGGGACACGGGGACCGGCTGAGTGAGCTTCTTCACTGGGCAGCATGGCAGCTGCTTCCCCCCGCTGGGACGTTCACCAGCTGACTGCGCGGCGGCCCCTGACAGGAGCTCTTTAGCGCTGTCAATGGGCCCATAAATAAGGAGCTAAGTGTCTTTGTGTTGCCGTCGGAGTGTCAGAGCCCTCTGCAGGCCAACCAGGCCAGTTACCATACTGAAACGGAGCAGATAAAAGGACAAAAAGAGGGGGCTGTGTTACTGGCTGCCCCCTGCGACCTTTCTTTATGCACGAAGCGAGTGCTATTGTCTCACTCCATTTAGGGTGAGAAAGAAAGGGAGGAGGAGAGAGGAGGAGAGGAGAGATATTTCTTCTTCTCTCCTCTGATCTTTCTCTTGTCAGGACGGGATTCCTGCTTGGAGAAATGTGTATTTTTCACGCTTGATTTAAGCTCTTGAGAAATACAGACTCAAACTGTGTGTGTGTGTGTGTGTGTGTGTGTGTGTGTGTAAAAGGATTTTGCACAAATGAAGATTTCAAGTTCAAACACACACACACACACATGGGATTCGGCCACTTTTCTTTGCAGTTTTGTTCTCTGCACATCATCAGCGCATGCGCATGGCGGTATCACAAGCATTCATAGTGTGCATGCGCCTAATGTGTCCATATAGGCTAGTGGTAAAAAGAGTATTCTTTAAACGAGACAGAACCCCATGTGGAAAAACAAAAGGGGGTCATTCGATTTATTTTTGCCTGGCCAGAAATGTCCGACATCCCCCTCCTTGTTCGAGGAAGGGACAAACACTTACCTACCCAAAAGATCAAAACGCCCCCTAAAGATCACATCTTAGTATCGGCCTTGAAAATAATAGCCACAAAACACACATTATATTTTAAAATGAGACTAGGGTGGATAAATTACTAACTGACCATGTCTGTGCAAAATCCTAACTATCTAAAGCCAGTAAAGCTGGTAACTTTCCAACAATACATGCAAGGATATAAGAAAAATATATACATATATAACAGCCCTCAAAAGTCCTGTTCACATGGAAAAAACAATTACATTGGTAATGCATAATCAAAAGTTCATTTTACCACTAGAACTACAATTCAGAAGGATATATAATAATATCCTATAATATATCATACTGTATATAAGAATATAAATGCTTTAAAATAGCATTTTTTGTATTATAAATAGCAATATAGCAAATGTTTTAGCAACAGTATAAGCTTCACATATCTAGTTTTAAACTATCCAAAACTGCTCAAGTGCATTATTGTAAACTCAATTTATGTTTGTTTTTACAAACTGCTGGACGAGTTTGTCTCAGATGCTGCTGATATAACTTAACATGTTCTGGACCCCAAAATAATTGTTAACCCTTACATGCATAGTCATTTTCCCATTTTTCTTTAGAGACCTGGCACTCATTTCTATAAAGAATTGATGTACAAAATGCCCAGATAGTGTCAAAATTGTAAAATATTTTCAAGACAATTAAAAAATAATAAAAAAAATAGATATTTTGATATATTTCAATGTTTTTTTTTTCGTATATTAAAAAGAAAATCAGGACAAATCTAGAACAGGATTCATTATTTTCACACTGATATTTCATGAAATATTCACATATTGAGCTACACATAACAAGTGTAACGTATGTGTATCTTATGTGTATATTCTCAGGCACTTGTTGGGTCTAAATAGATGCACAATTGACATTATATCAGTAGTACAGCCAAATGACAATAGTCATATCGTACTGTTCATGTGTTACACTTGCTATAGTTTTGTTTACTTCAGCTTCAGCTAGCAATGTCAAATGTAAATCAAATCAATCACAGAAACATCAGTGCCACCTTGAGTAAGAAATAACAAGTGTAATATATAAAATACTGATAATTCACCATTGTTGATAATTCATTATTGCACAGAAAATCAACGTGGTATAGTGTTTATTTGAGTGAATATATTGCTAATTTCTCTTGTAATAAACAAAGAAATAGTTGTCATGCAATAGTAAACTTAAATAGATGAAATAATCATGAAAATATAATTTCTGGAAATGTGAAAAAAACTGACATTCTTACTTACCTCGGGTCTCTATAAAGACCCTGTACACTTTTGGTAATTAAACCAATAAAAAAACAAATTCTGTTGCAATTTTGACTTCTATACTTTTGAGTTCTCTTACTTCTTGACTTTTAAATCTATATATAGGCCAGAAACATACTTTAGGCTGTGGAACAATGATCATTGACATTTGCTCTTACCATATGTTGCTGTGGCAGTAACAAACCTCCGTACACAAGGGGGCGATAGAGTTACCTTCAAGTGTCTGTTAAACTGGATTGTTGTTATTCAACCAGGGATTAAAATCGGTTCAAGGAACGAAAATAAAAAGCGAAAACGAAAACGAACAAACTTTTTAGCAGAATGTAACTGAGAGTGAAAACTTTATTTTTAAACGCTGGAAACTGGTTATAAATATTTTATACTGTGAATAAAGACCTTTTTAACAACTATGTATAAATTCCACATATACATGCATGGTTAATCCAGATACAAGGAAATGTTATTAGATATAAAAAATAACTTTTCTCAGTTGTTTCCAAGTCTTCACTGAATTATTGTTATGGTGCATTCACATACAAAGTGAAGCGAGCGCTTCGCGCGGCACGATTACATACAGGTCAATGCAAAGATGCGAAAAGACACGAATAGACGTGAATTCGCGGCACGAATGAAGCGAATGACTCGAACAGTTCAAATTTGAGCGAGAAATTCACTTGATCATCATTGAGATTGTCCGGATGTCACTGACGTACTGATGTAGTAGCAGAAGAAATCTGGAAAAATGGATGAAAACTTTTTTGTAGCGGTGTGCGGGCACCCTGAATTGTATGACACAACGTCATACATGTACAGATACCGGATGAAAAAAGACATCGCTTGGAGGAAAGTGAGCGAGGAAGTTGGACTACCTGGTAAATTCTGAAAATATGCGCGTCTACTTTATTCCAGCTATTGGTTGTTCTTTATTATAAACGTAAAGTCGTAGAAGTCCCTCCTCCTGTCCTTTTCCGGAAGAGAAGGTGGAATTCTCGCAGGTTCGCGTTACTTTCGTTCGCGAGCAATACGAGGCGAAAATTTCTTCGCTTTGTATGTGAATGCACTATTAGAGATGATGCATTAATACAGATTTGATGCTGCCGGGTTGTGACGTTAATTACAATTTTACTTAACTGTTAATTAACTGTATACTTGTTACGGTTTCTATTGTGATACATTGCAAATGTATTGTTTATTTTGTGGCAAGTTGCTTATTTTGAGCTTGTTTTTCCAGACCAGGTTGCTTGTTTCTCTTGTAAGGTCTGGCTACTCTGCAATTTGGATTTCATCATTTTAAAAGAACATTATTAACCATTTTTTATTTTGTCCTAACAGGTAACCATTTGGAAAGGAGGCTGCAGAACTTTTTTAACCAGAACAAAAAAATACAGTTTTTGCACAGAACAAACCGGAATTAAAAACATTTCATTTTTAGTCCCTGCTTACAACTTAAATTCGCTCAACAAGATTTTCTTCAAAAAGTTGCTCCGCCATGACAGTAGCTGACCTGAAAGACAAAACAGGCTGTAGGAGTGTATGCTAAATATTTGCTTTTATGCCTTTTGTGGCAATGCTGGGAATACATGCATGCATTACTTTATGTCTGACACATTTCAGAACTAGGGTGGCCAGGTGTCCCGAGTTACAGCCAGGATGCTTTTTTGTCCCAATATTTAGTCTTAGCTTAAATTAATGAACTTTTTAAATGGAGGTTTCCACATATGTCCTATTTTTTGACATAATCAACTGGTCACTTTGTTCGGAATGCATCAAATCAAGCATGCGTAGCAAGAAGCATTCGTGTATTAGTATAAGTTTTAGGTCTTATGCATCCACGTTAACTGTGTCTAAATGTTTGAAATTCTAGTTTAACTAATTCAACACCGTTTCAATTCTACTGGTCTTATTAGAAAGACCAAAGAGTCAAATGTCTTCTGATCACTCAAGCTAACAAATGATGGTGTGCTCAGCTGTCAGAGGTTCTCGTGAAAATGACTCCTAGTGTGTACGAGTGAATATGATCACAGCTTTATTGGACAGTGACAAATCTTCCTGTGCTAACATGAAAAGGAGCGCTGCCCATCCCCTGCGTGTGCGGCACAATGCTGACGCGCCAACCTGGCGACAGCTTGCGTCTCTCTCTCTCTCTCTCTCTCTCTGATTGATGGGCGAGAGTAGGCCCCGGGCTCCAAGCGGTCTGGCCCTCTGTCTTTCTCATGCATTAACTAGTCTCACTACAGATGGTTCAGAAGCATTTTATAGCGGGCTAAAATGATGCCCATGTTTGTTAGCATATGCTAATAGCATAAATATGTTACGGGCAATATTGTAGTAATGGTGCAGGAAAGAATGGACGCATATGGACTCATTTTATATTCATATATATTATAAAAGACTTTCGCACATGATCTCATATAAAAGACAGTTTGAGCAGATGTCCATTTGACAGGGTTCTAGTACCTCATTATTTCAGTCAGTCGGTTAAATGTTTAATTATAGGCTTTATATGTAGGCTACTTAATATCTATTTACCGTAGATTGGGCTATATGATGTTTTCAGCATATTTTGTCTTGTCATTCTTCTTGAATTACTTAATAAGGTAATTTACTACAATTTCACAATTGTAACATTTATTTTTGATCATGTTTAACCCTCCTATGGACCTAGAAAACAGCAACCACTTTAACCTTACTTTTGTTTCTTTTTTTTTCTGGTTCCAAATTGTGTTGCAATATTGAAAATTTTGGCATTGGAGAACAATATGTGTGAGTTTGGAAAATGCTAAATCTTGTAGAATATTTTGGGTCAAATTTAATAAATAGATTTCAGAAAAAAAACAAAAAACTTTAAAATATTAAAGCTGCACAATGTCAGACAAAAAGTAAAAGTTGGTTCTTTATCTATTGGTCAGATTTGTTCTGTGAATAAAATACTGAATACTGAATCTGAAATGAAAATGAAAACAAACAAAAAATGTGTTAGTAAAAGTTTGCATTCTTGAATTGGTTGGTGCTAACATCAAGATAATTGGTTTGAACTTAAAGGCACAGTTCACTCAAAAATTACAATTCTGTCATCATTTATTCACCTTCATGTTGTTCCAAAACTGTTGACGTTCTTTCTTTCATGGAACACAAAAAGAGATGTGAGACTCATTGTACAAAAAACATTCTGCTTAATATCTGCTCTTGTGTTTCATGAAATTCATATGGGTTTAGAACAGCATCAAGCTAAGAAATATATGTCAGAAGTTAGATTTCTGTGTGAACAATCCCTTTAAATCTACTGTAAGGCACTGCAAGTCAATCTTCAAAAGTTGAAAAATGAGAAGAGAAATTTTTCATTACAATAATAGATCTTTAATTTAAGAAATCATGAACTGTAACAAAACTAGACATTTTCAAGCACCATTTTGCTACAAAGAACATAAAAGCATGTTCATACAGTGACTTTTCAAAAACACTTTTCAAAATGACAAAACATTCTTTAATAGAAAAATCAAAGCAGTTTGTTAAAAAGAATATTCTGTACAGTACATTTACATGTATACAACACATCTAGAAACACATCTAGATGTTTCAATTCTTCATAATTGTCTATAATTTGACTTCGGCCTACTCCAGCCTGAAGCCTGGGCCTCGCCTGAATCACTTCCCCATGGAGAGGCTGTGCAGGCAGGCTGTGGATGCAGGGAGTGGCTGGCAAAGGGAACATGGGCAGGGCATGCCGGGAAAATGCCTGTAGCTGCTTGAGAGGTGCAGTGGGTCCTTCAGCAGGGTGGGAAGAGGTGGTGCATGGAAGCCTAGATATCCAGCAGAGGGTGGAGTGTGTGGGGCTTGAGCTACAGTTGGTGTGGTGGTGCTGCCCACCAGAGAGTGCAGGGACGGGGCGAGCGAGAGCAGGGACAACTGGGGGGCAGGAGCAGCTGAGGTTGAGGGTAAAAGTCTTCTAGCTGAGTGATTCTGAGCACTTGCTCCGTACACATCTCCAACAAGCTTCTTCATCTCCTCCAGAGAGCTGGACAGCATGAGAATGTAGTTTCGGGCGAGGAGGAGGGTGGAGATTTTGGATAGCTTGCGAACAGATGGGCCCTGTGTGTAGGGCATCACCTCACGGAGTCCGTCCATCGCCTGGTTTAGGTCGTGCATTCGTTTGCGCTCACGGCTGTTGACTTTTAGTCGCAAGTCCTGCAGGTCATCTTTGGAGAGCTCTACTAGTGTTTGGCCCTTTCCGCCGGATCCAGAAATCTGCGGCTGTCCAGAACCCTTCTCGGTGGGTTGTCCTGGTTCACGGTCTCTACAATACGCCTGGAACATCTTGTTGGAGAAAAAGCCACCCACAGCAGAGTCTAAGTCAGGAGAAGAAGACCGGCTGCATGTGGAACTTGCGTCAGAATCCATTTTGCTAGCAACAAAACTGAAGCCAAAAATATATGGAACTTTGTAGGCTAATGACCTCAAAGTTTCTTGATTATCTTCTTAAGAAAAAACGGTCCACTTTTGAAACAAATTTAAAACAAAAGTTTAAACAATTTGAATTTAAATCTAAAGAAATCTCAGGACAATTTTGAACCTAAGCGCCGTCTTTCTTGTTGTCTTTCTCTGAGTGTTCAGTTTGTGGATCTGCAGGAAGAATGAGTACGTGTGTGAACATTGAGGGGGCTGTATTTATACTCTACAAAGACACAATGAGATGCATAATGTGACATTAGGCCCAGAGCCAATGAGCCAATGAAAGAGGGGGCACACTTTCACCCCCACACACCCCTTCCCTGTCCCAAATGCATTGTATACACCCCGACTTCACACACACACATACACACATTCAAACACACATACACACAGACACCACATTCACATACATGTGCAAAAAACTTGCACCTTGTTTTCTAATGAATCTATAGTTGCTAGTTCATATATGTACAAACTGAACAAACAAAACAAAAAAAAAATGCACAAGAAATATAATTAAGTGGTTTGATTATGATGTATGTTTATGCTTAGTTATTCTCTTAGCTTACTTTGATCCTTTCTTAAGAATGTGTTTAGATGATCCGTTAACAGTTGAAGGGAGAATTTCACTAAACCTGTCAAGAGCAGCTGACAAGTCAAAATAAAATGTATAAAAATGGAAAAAGAAAGTATTTTTGGGACCTTTAAGATTTTTTGCATTGTGAGTTTATTTTAATGAGAAATCAATATCAGTAATGAATATGCATACAGTGTATATATATGCTGTGTATTAGAAGGTTCTTTAAAAGTCTGTATAAGGTAAAGGACAGGCATGGAGGAGGCAGGGACCGGCTGAACAATCAACATAAACTTTAATGCATAAATTAACTTAAACAAACATATACAGTCACACATGCAACGCAGCCACGTGCATCTCTCTCTCTCTCTCTCTCTCTCTCTCTCTCTCTCTCCCGAACCGGTGTCTCCGGCCGCCCCTTATCTCACTCTCCCGCTGATCAGCTGATTCAGCACCAGCTGTGCTCCTTCACAGCCTGGTCATGCCCTCCTCCTCAAACAGAATAAATAAATTAATAAATATTTGCTTTAAGATTAATTGTAAAGATAGACATTTTTATTTATTTATTTTTTTGCTTAGGAAATTAAAATGTTTTGCATTGTATTGAGAATTCTCTTTCTCATTATATATATATATATATATATATATATATATATATATATATATATAGTTCAATCTGGTCCTAAAAACAGGCTTAATTTTCTTTATGCAAAATATATTTTTTTATTACAGCAACATCAACAACGACAATAAAATAAAAGACATCAATAACAATTCCAACAACAATAGCAATAACAACAACAACAACAATAACAATAATTGGGGTACCCAAGGGTACTGTCCAATTTCTACAGTCTGACTTCAGGAATATAGACAATAACAAACACAAGAAATATGTATCTATGTATTTTTGCGTGCATGTGAGTGTGCATGCGTGTGTATGTATGTGTGTGTGTGTGTGCGC